>JABUQX010036041.1:25000-55453 GCA_015478945.1 Trachelipus rathkii | reverse complement strand
CATATAATATAAATTACTTAGATCAATATTGCACCCTCCGCCCTAGATTCTTTTCGAAACGGTTATATAACAAAAAGACAAATATTTTACAGATCTGCCAATTTGGCCGTTCGTTCTAGACCATTCGGTTAATTGTTCGACCAGCGTTCGATTTATTTACGAAACAACATGGCATAAACCATTATTGCATAGGCGGGCCCTTATTAAAGGAATTAGGGCCTAACCTGTTATTGAGCAGTTTTCTCATTAGGAGTAACAATCTGCTGAAACAAGATCTAGAAAATCCACACCACAAATATATCTAACATATATATACTATATATATACTTACTACTTATATGCAGTATTATCATAGTATTTAGTATATATATTATATAGTATATATATATAATACATATGGTGATATATAATAATATATTATATACTATATTATATATATTTAGATCTATATGTATATATATAACTATATTATAATATTATAGTATATTATATATATATGTATATATATATTATTATCATATATATACTATATATGTTATATTATGATCATATTATATATATTACGAGTATATATATATATATATTATATTTACAGCTGATATTAGCTGCCATCATCGCGCTCCTCTAGTCGGTCCTTCAGCCTTCAGTATATATATACAATCATATATTATATATTATAATATTATATATATATATATATTATTATAATATATATATATATATATAGTTATATATATATCCTTTCCGTTTTGAGAACAAGAAATTTTACTTAAGGCTTCAATATTTATATATATATATAGTATTATATATATATATATATATTATTTTATATATATTATATATATACTATATATATATATACATATATGTATCTATATGATTATTAAGATCTATTATCATATATATAATATAGTTATATATATATACTACTATTATATAATAAATTATATATATACCGTATATATATATATGACTTTGTGTGTGAAATACAATGGTTGATTTATTTGATTTTTTTCAGGATTTATTTTACTAGATCAATTCGACTGGAAATAACATTAATTGTTAGTCGGCTAAAGCTGAATGCATGGCATACAAAACATTTGTTACAGGCTACAGGTTCTTTCAGCCCCTTAACCCCCGCCCCGGCTATCGCCCTATGGTGTTACTGGAAAGAATAATAAAATATTGGCTTCTGAAACATAAGTAAAATATTTAATAAAATCACTATAAAAAAAGAAGAAAAAACAAAGCGAAGTTGGAATAAAGATGCTATAAAAATTTGGACCATCATTTTCATTTTTTCAAAACTTATTTTTTGAGCATATTTTCACGTTTTTTTTTTCTTCTGCTTAACAAAGAATCATTATCTACACTCTTATTATAAATTCCATGAAATCGCAGGATAACTTGCGACCGAGGTGAATGTCGGCTAGAATCTTGATAAAGTCACCGTAAGCACTGTTACATAAGATAAACATATGTACAATTTGCGAAGGACTCTCCAGTTGTAACATGCATGTGCACATATGTCTAGTTTTAAAGCAAATCGTGTCATATCGACTGCAATTAAGAAAATACATAATTTCATAACATGTGAGTAATAACTCTGCAAGAAAGAGAAGCGGAAAAAGAAAAGAAGGCATGATGAACCGATCTGCTATAAACAAAACTATGGCAGCTATGATATAATATTTATATAGATATATAGTTAATATATAGTATACTTTATATATATAATATATAGGATTATATAGCTGATCTAATATCATTAACATATTCGTATACACCGGACGATACGGGGATATAGGGGCCGTGAGTATATATCAAGCTATATATATATAACGAATGTATATATGGTGTATAACTAGAATAGTGTGTTTGGTTTTTAACAGTGTGGATCTGAGCCCACTCACGTGGTAGAGCCTAATCAAAGGGGCAGTTATCCTTCGGACAGCCTGCGTACACGGTGACGACCACAAGCTTTAATTAATATCGTTACTTAAATTTAATTACTGTTTCATTGTCAGTTCCTTCTATCAACAATCTAAAGTTTTATTCCTTAGGCCTAGCTCGCTAACCTAGCAATACTATTATATCGTTATAATTATATAAGGAGTAGTTATATTTAATGCTAATATAATAGATATAAATAAGTATATATATAGGGGTCACTGATATATATACATAGTATATTATTAATTAAATATCATATATATATATACTATTATATATATAATATCTTTCAAGTATTTCCTTTCAAATCTACCAACTTGAACTAGAACGAATGAAACTGTACGAGAACCTTTCATTGTCTTATGCGGTGCTGGAATAAAGATAGGCATACTTATTATAACAAAATAAAAGCCAATGATGGTCACAAGTTTTCTACCCATCTAAAATTTTCAACCCACTAATTTCAGATGGAAAAAAAAAAGACTTAAAATAGTGAATATTATTTGAAATCTTCAAAAAACTAAAATAAAAAAAAACAGAATATAAAACTTTGTTCGTAGACAAGGAAAAATTATATCAAAGTCATTATCTTAACACGAGCTAGCTGTCATACTTGCATTTGTGGTCAACTAAGTATATATTATAATAAATAACAATTACATTTGAAACGAACTCAATCTTTGATCTTAAAAGTTTCTAGCAACTCGGCAAAAGGGATAATGGTAATGAATCTCCTATGCATTAGAAATGCATTGATTAATTCGGATGACGCAACCGGGCTAAGATAAAATCGCGAGCATAGCATTCAAAATAGAAGATACAATAATATAAAAAAAGCAAATCATAAATAAATAACGTAAATCTAAATATATTAAATCAAAGAACTTCGTTTATTCAATACTATCAAAGCGCTGTCCAGCTCGTAGTTTAAAGGGAATAATAGTAACAGAATTATATCAGTAAAAATAAAAAAATAAATAAAACAAAGTAGAAGGGTAGATAATTTGATGTGACATAAATAAAATAAATATACTAAATACCTCATAATATCAATAAATAAAGCGGTGTACCCATTTTACTTGAAATAGAACTTAGGAGAAAGTCTGTTTAAGTAGTGATAAAAATTTATTTATCGAAATTTTCTCCTTTGCTTGCATACGATTCCTGGCATCTCTGAACACATGAAATATAAGTAATTAATATAGAAACACTTCTAATATCATGCTGGAATCGAATCCGGTTAACTGTCTAATAAATTAATGAAATAAGGTCATAATAATATAATAAATCACATAATAATCACATATGAGATAATCAATTTAATGTTCATATTTAACATTTCTAAATATGGTGACGAACAAAAAATGAAATAGTTGGTAAACACTCAATTTTACTACTCGTACTCCTCTCTCTCTCTCTCTCTCTCTCATCTCTCTCTCTCTCTCCTCGTCTCTCTCTCTCTCTCCTCTTCTCTCTCTTTCGTTCTCTTTTCTCTGCTCTAAGAACTCTGTTCATCCACACTATCTATCTCTCTCTCTCTCTTCTCTCTCGCTCTCTCTTTATTAACTCCTTTGCTCTCTCTCTCTCTCTCTCTCTCGTCTCTAACCTCTCTATTAACACTGCTCTTCTCTCTCTCTCTCTCTCTCTACTCTCTCTTCGTCTCACGCCGCACGCGTAGTACCACAAGTCGCTCAAGAGACGAATTCGTGAACAACAAAAAAGTATAATCTAACAAATAAAACAGAATGAACCAAAAAGGTCTTTTTACAGACACAGAAAAAAAATCGAAAAAAAAAAAATATTAACCCCCAAAAAAACAGAACAAAAAAAATAAAGAAAAACGAAAGGTTAAAATACTAAAAGAACACGCTCAGCGTACGTTCACACCTAATAGATGTCAGAACGTTAGAAATGATTGTGTGGTGTTTGGGCGAGAAAGAACGCCAAAAAACAAAATTTAGGTCAGTTACTTAGAGCTTGTAAGATAAGTTCCATTGCATTCCCCAAATTTATAATAATTTATCGTTTCTCTCGTACTGTTTTAAAGCCTGTTTTCAGGCGCAAAGGAAGAATACCGAAAAGATGCAATTTTTCAAGACAGTCTTATAATAATCAATGCCTTAATTCATGAAGCTGAATTCTTATGAAGGAAAAGATCGATATTTTTCTCTGCATCGTAAACAGTAACTACTAATTATTATGAGATGAATTAAGTATAGTAATATCATGTTTTTCATTGATAATATTATTCATTGCGATTATTATCTATTATTAATATATATTTATTTTATTATTTATTATTAGATTATTATTATTATTATCTATTATTTTACGTTTCTCATTGGATTATCTTAATTCTATCTGGAATTTTCATTATTTATAATAAGACTAACGCGATGATCGAACGTCAGTCAGACCCAGATATTAATTAGGTTTTAGTTCTTAAAAAAAATATGATACCATCAAGCAGCCCGAGAGACTCAACAAATCCGGTGATGTAGCGCTAGGATACTGCTCCGGACTCTGCTGTAGAGGATTGATACTCTGTTCTGATTCGTCCAGTTTAATATCAGAATTCAGTGAGGGCGCTCCAAAAATAAAAGTGAAATTTCGGACACCATCAGCAACCGCTATTCAATAGATCTATAAGCATCGTGGGCTTCGAAAGTGGATTGATGATCTTGATGAGTCTCCACAAAATCAAGGACAGAATAAATATTCCCCGGTATATAATGGAGAGAAACAAAAACGAGAAGCGTCAAAAAAAAAAAAAAAAAAAAAAAAAAAAAAAAAAAAAAAATTGTCTCTCAAGAGCGAGGCTACCACACACTTACTCACCGCATTCAAAAATAGTGGGGGAGGAGACCACTGAGAATTTCTGCCCAGTCGTAAAGTGGCACGGGAAGATTTACTACGGGCGGTGTAAGAGAGTTAAAACTTACTATTTTTAAAACCATGTTATGAACAAAACCAGACTCTAAACTGATATGAATGTCTACCCACTGAAGCCAATAACTATAGCTATAATGGAGGAATTTATGCCGCCTTGGGTTAGCGTACTTTTTAATGTCTCTAATACTCTATCATGTATTATTATACCGCATGGTAAACACACCTCACACAATTTGCACACACGCCCTACATAAGATACTATTATTCATTATAAATAAATCATTATTATATAATATAGTAATATCATAGCTAGGTAGTATATATTACTTGGTATTAAGTATATAATATATATATTATATATATAGTATATATATCTATATGTCATCATCCATCCTGTTTTATATTACTTATTCATATGTTGATTATTATGTAAAAGTTACTTAACGACCCACACGGAACGGCGAGCTCGGATCAAAGTAAAACATTTACAATCAAGGTAAGCCTCTATGATACAACTATAATAGAATCGTTTGTGAGATAGACACCACTCACATATATTAGTGTGTGTGTGTGGATACTTTTACTAACCTATCCTAAACTAACCTAACCTAATTTGCCCCCTGCGATTTTCCAACATTGCTAAAAAAAATATATAACTTAAAATACAAGAATGAAATCATTTCGCACGCTTTAGTAAATCATATTGTAGCTTGTATCACTAGATCCGCTACCTCTGTATAATACTCAATTCTTTTTTTTGTTATCCGATCCTCAGTTTCTTCTCCCGATGCAAATGAAGGCCGTTTTCAAGTATTCAGCTCTGTCATCCATATTACTTCATTATATACCACTTACTAATAACTAGCTGTAGTGCACCCCGTTCTTATACTATCATTCGGTATTACAGTGGTACTAGGCTCATATATCACTTCTGCGTCTAGTATCATTATTTCATATTAGATACTCCCTGTTTTCTGATTCACTTTGCTCGTATGATGAGCGTGCCTCTGGGATAGGCCCGTATGTTATAACACAGCGTCTGGGTATGTATATAGTTTAGTGTAATATTATATATATACTACTATTCAGTATATACATACTATTGCTACAATATATACTATTAATAAGCTATATATATATATATAGTAATGTGAATGGTATTATAATATATATATAATACTACGTATTATCTTATAAGTTAATTGCATATATTATATTGGTATATAATGAATATTACTGTATATGTGATCACGGTCCTTTATATAGATTATATACAATCAATATCATAACTTATTTACTAACATTACGTCCATATATTATATATAGTATTATGCGGGCATATTTGAAAAACGGTATTGCGGAAAACGGTGGAAGGCAAAAAAACAATGAAAAGACAAACAAACATCAAATCAACACCAAACCATGTTTTTGTCTAACTTCCGCTAGTTCATTTCAGAACCATGCTACCGAGAAAAACGCACAAGCTCGACCTCATTAATAGGAATTGGAAATACAAATAAACGAGCACTATCCATGTGTTATGATGGACAGCTCAGTCTGTTCGTGTGTGGTGCTATCGTTGACGTGTGAGATCTGTGTAGTGTGTGTTGTTGAGTGTGGTTGACTCGGTTAGAGATGTTGGCTGTAAGTGTGTGCTGGAGGAGTTGTTACGCTGGATGTGGTATCGTATTTATGAAGTTAGGACTTCTTTTTGGGATTTATCCACTTAATCTTAGTCTGCCTCTGATATATTCTACTTGGATAAGTAATTGGAACGTTTTTGTTGACTCTTTGAGAGCCTTGTCTGGAGCGGGGTTTCGGAAGAAAAGGTAAGAGGGGGAGGGGGTGTGATGTCCCTTCGAGGTCAGGGTTCGTGGGGCTATGGCGGTCTGCTCGAAGGCTCACGAATAGTTTGCGTGGGGTCAAGTGTAGACTCTTCAGGGCAATATGTGATCCGAAAATTTAAAGGCGTAAACAATATCTGTACTCATAATTTAATGGGTAAACTGAATACGTGAGTTTTCGGAGGGGGTGTTGTAATATTACTCTTTTGTTTATTGATTATTTCTCATTTATTATTATTCAATTATTAGTTATTTTATTATTAATTATGATTGATTATTATAATTATTATGAATTATTATTATTATTATTTAATTATTATTTAAAGTAGATAAGACTTTTCTAGTTTAATTGAAGGTTATTATTCCTTATATAAAGTTTGATGACAAACGGGTTAAGAATGTTATATTTGAATCATTTACAAATGACGCACACAGGTTTACAGCGTGCATACATTAAACACCACCAACAACCCATACACACATCACACACATTTATGATATTATATACTAATAGTATATATATATATCAGCGTTATATGCTCTATATACTATTATATTATATTATTATAATATATAGTTTATAGTTTTAAATTTTTTTTAATTATATTTTTTTTATTTAATTATATAATTAATGTCAAAGTTACTTAACGCCACACGGAACGGGCTCGGATAAAAAAAAATTTTCACAGGTAGCATCTATTGATACATAAATAATGTTCTAGGGTCGAAATGAATTTTTTTTTTTTTTTACTCTTCTAGGGGCTAAATTAGGTTGGTTAGGGTTATGGTTAGGTTAGGTCAGGAAAAAAAAAAATTTCATTTTGACCCTAAAAAACATCTATTTATGTATCATAGAGGCTACCTGCTGAATTGTTATTTGATCTAGAGCCCGTTCCGTGTGGGCGGTAAGTAACTTTTACCATATATATATATACTTATATATACCTTATATATCATTATATATATATATATATATAATTATATAATTATATATTATATATATTATATATATACCCTATATATACCTATTATATAATATATTAGTATATATATATATATATATATATTAGAGAGTTAGTACCGGAATTCGGGTCCGGCCAGAATTCCGGCCGGAATTTGACATTTTTTTCCGGTTTCCGTTCCGGCCGGAATTTTTGAAAAATTCCGGCCGAACCCGGAATTACTATTTACTTCTGAGGAAAAAATTTGATGGAAGGGGACTTATTTTACATAACCCATAGCCCATTTTTACAAAAATAATAGTCGGCCTTGGTAGCATTCATAGCAACGTAAAGATTACACTCATCTACGTGCTATCTGTCACCAGTATTGGGCCAGTATTTTTAATACGTTTTTCCTCAATATATTTTCATTGCTTTTTGAAAATGAAAATATTTTCTCTGATTATATGGGGTAGAATGGACTGGAAAGCGATGAGTAATTTTTGGGCTAGAACTGCTATGTTTGGAAATTTAGCTTGGTCACTTTACCAATTAAAGTATTCTTCTTTTCCCAGATTAAGAAAATTGATTTCTCTGGTAAAAAAATTTTCAATTTCTTAAGAATTTACCTTTTGAAGAGCCGATTTTTCTTTTTTTTACTTTTTACATAACCTGACTCGCTGTCATCTCTTTCACTTCTTCAAACTATAAAACTAGAGTTAACTTTGCTGTAATTTTTTTCTTAATTGCTCCTATGATGATATTGAGGTACTTGGCAAATCTAAGTTAATTGTAGATAATGCTCGTTTCTGGAAATGGATGGTGACTCATCGCTTGAACTTTCTTCTGTCACTGCTACTACTATTATCACTTTCTACTTTCATTTTTATTTGTATATTTCTTCAAGCATCCATTTTCTACTCAATTTCTTTTTCATTAGAAATAAAGTCCCAGGTTTGCTATCCTTGGGTCTACTGCAGTACATTAAACCAATCTATCTTGTTTTGATATATTAGTCTCATTGATCCTTTCTACTTCCTTTTTACTTCAATAAATCTAAACTCTAATGCCCTCTTCAGCCTCTTCTTTTAAAGTCTGACCTCTGCTGCTGTCATCCTCAGAGTTTTGAGAGATATGCGGAAGCTCAAGATTGATGGGAGAATATATGATTTTGCATTATAGTTCCTAAACGCATGAGAAATGGTTACAAACTCTCTAGAATTTTTTCCAGTATTTGCCATTATTAGCAGTTTCAAAGCTAAATGAATGATTATTTCATTAGCGCAATATAAAACCTTTCAGAGATCTTTTCAACATTCAATTCTTTTTAGAATCAAATATATGTGCTATTCCATCTTGTATTACATCGTGAATTGCATTAGCTGGGCTTGCAAGATGTGGATACAAGTCTCTTTGTATTCATTTTAGTTTATTACAAACTTGAATGATTGAAATGTGACAAATATTCCTACATTTCTTTATTAAATGCACACTGTTCTTTTGAGAAAATAAGGCATCTGTAATAACAAATTGAGTTTATGAATTAAAACAAGAAAAACTTGTGTTATCCTAGCTAATTAGTTCAAGCTTTCTCTCTCATTCCTATCGATTTGCAAGGATTCAAAATGGATTTTCTTAGAAGGAATTTCCCAATTATTGCTATCATAATCTTCAAAACTCATAGTGTGATATTTTACTTCCTCCAGCATGAGAATACGCTATTGGGAAATACTTGCGATGAAATACACTCCGGTCCATTATTTTTAAGCTCGCTGGTGTAAGGCCAAGAGTGCAAGTTAAGAAATAAAATGACTCGTTATTGAATTTTTTATCTCTCTATTAGTATCTGTAGTAACAGTGAATATCTGGATCAGCCGTTTAATGGAACTTCCTCGAGATCACTGCCTCTGATCCATTAATTTCCTGTATGAAGTGGTAACGGCAACATTTTCTCTACAAAATACTTTTTCTAGCTAGGAATTAGTGGATATTTGGTGAAAATGAGAAATCTTGTAAAAGTTTAGATGAGTGCATTGATGAACATGTCAAGCCTCAATATGTTTGCAAGCAAAGAGATAAAATTATCTATTTCTGTGTTAAAAGTTTTAATTATACTGCCAAGATCTACTAATATTTTTGGGGAGAAACTCTCTCAAAACTCACTTATTTCACGATTACTCTTTTGTGGTTTCCTTGTTCTAGAAAATACAGACTCTCCCTTTATTTACTTTTAATAATATTTTGACTTCCACTGATAATTTCCTTTCGATGATGAATTTTTATATGTTCACTGAAGTCGGCGTTTTTTACTAAACGTGAAGATTTATGTGTCTGAAGAACGTTTATATAAAATACTTTTTTTTTACATTTTCTTTATAGTTATAAACGAAAGTTCATAAGACCAATTCCGCCGGTCCGTGCGGAATTTATTTTGTTCGATTCCGGCTAGATTCCGGTTCCGGACGCGGATACTGAGTAAATTCTTCAGTTACCGCGGGTACTACCCCTAATCTACTCTCGTCGATAGTACTCTCCCTCCTTCTCTTCCTCTAGATTATAATTATCTGTCCATCTCTACTCCTCTATCCTACTCCTCACTCCTACCTCCCCGCTCCCCCCATATATTACTCTCTATATATATAGAAGATATTATATTATTAGTGATATACTATACTGTATACTATGTGAATAATGATATGACCACTATTATGTATTAAGGTATATATTAATAATAATAATTCACTAAGAAATAAACAGGAGAATTAATGACATGCTATTTACAAACTTAATTATATTTACAGTAAAACATATTAATTAGAGACAGGCATGGGTGTTGCTAATTGACTCAATGACCCCTGTTTGTTTGTTGTACTTCAACTGAGATCGTCTTGTTCCATTCATCAAAGACGTCTAAAACTTCTCTCTCTCTACCATCTGATAGATACATGCTCTCTCACATCGAGTTGTCTCTCTCATCTAGCTCGCTCTATCTAACAAGGCACGCCTTTTCTATCTTTAAGTTGCTTCCATACAAAGTCTTCAGTGATAGTACTCCAACCTGCAGTTCGGTTGCAATAATCAAATGTGTTGTGAGCACGCTAGTAGCGCTACGCTCTCTCTCATCCGTTAACTAGAGCCATTCAACAGAGATAGAGTTGAGATGGGCTAATAGCTCCGACAACTGAGGTCGCGCGCGCTCACGGATTTTTAGCACAGGCACGCCCTCATTCCTTTATCTTAAGACGTGCATATTATCGAAGCGATCGTTAAATCCATAAATAGCACTCTCAATATGAGGCGCTCGGGCTTGAAGGTGTTAACGAAGGGGTTACCGCTTTTGATCTTTAAGAGTCCGTACATAAAGTTTTCTCTCTCTCGCTCCAACCTGGTATGTCGGTGGGGGCTATAAAGGTTTTACAGACAAGCACGTCGCTTTTTATTTAAGAAGTTACTTCATACTGCCAGTTAGGAAGTAAAGCCTTACAGAGGCGGCAGTCTATAAAGGTTTGTTAAAAAGGTACGGTACGCCTTTTAAACTTAAGAGTCCGACAAAAGTTTAGAAGTAAAGCACTCCAACTGGGGTCGGGCTATAAGGTTGTTAACAAGGCACGCCTTTTTATCTTAAGAGTCCAACGAAAGTTTAGAGGTAAAGCACTCTAACTGATGTCGGGCTTATAAGTTGTTAAACACCTTGACCTACATTAGCGATGTTCAGTTCCAGAATCTCTTGAAGCTCTCAATTTATGTTTCTACAACCTACGAAGATTTTTGCAACTTAAACGACTAGTATTTTAGAGTCTAAAAGCCATGAATATTAGCTATAATTACCCATAAGTAGATTGAGGTATTTCGGTAGAGAAGAGTGGATATAATAGGGTAGGCTAAAGGTTGAAAAAAAGTCACTTTTCAACAAGAATTGCTAGATTAAAAGGTTTGCAGAATATGACACTTTATAAATCTAACTTTGAAAAACTATTTTCCTCGACAAAAATATTCTAATACTCATCAAAAATACTACAAAAGAATAAAAAGTACGGCCCACTGTGGTAATGAAACTTTTCCTCCATATTCCCCTTTGTTGCAAAAGAGTTGAACGCCCTTGATTTAAATAAAAATTGGAGAAGGGGATTTTCTGAAAGACGACAAATCAGTCTTCCTAATGATCATCCTATTGAAGTAACTGCTAGGGCTTTTAGAACTCATAAGGATTTTAGTAGGTACCGGTTATGTCCTTTTAGTGATAAAAAGCTCCGTTACATCCCGTAAAGTAAGATCAGGTTAGGTCAGCTGTGAATTTTCAATCTTTATAAACTTAGCGAGTCTTCTTTTAAATCGGTGAATATTTCTTGGAGAAAAAAAAAATTAAAACCATTCAAAAGACTCACAATGAGTCCTTTAAAACCAGGTCATAAAATATAAAGGTCATAATAAAATAAGGTCATAAAAGTACTTCTTTGAGTTTTAAAATTGGTGTTGCTCGGAAAAGTAAAGGGAAATTAATTAATTATATATTAACTAAAACTACCTTCGCACAACACAGATCAAGTTAACTTTATATTGCTGTTTACGAATAGGTTGATAATTTTTGTGTCCTTCACTGCCTTTATATACTGAAAAAATGTCACATCGAATCGTTTAGACAAATGACAAAAATGTCACGTCGAATCGTTAGGACAAATGACAAAAATGTCACATCGAATCGGTGGGACAAATAACAAAAATGTCACATTGAATCGTTGTTGCAAATGACAAAAATATCACAGATATATATTACAAATAAAATCAAGTAGTTTAACCAATTTATTATTTAATAAAATAATTGTGACATACTTGGAAAAGTGTTTGGACATTTTTTGCAGTGTATCAATTTTTTTACATTTTCACTTAAAACCTTTTGTTTCAGACCCTTTCAAATGTCTTTTCCGCATTGTAAATATAATTTCGCTTAAATATTTAGGACGCAACCAGACTTAACATTAAGTCGGCCGTTGATCGTGAGCGGCGTTCCGTTGAATCCATTTTCAGTATTTGAAATCTGACGGCCACACCTCGCCGTAGTGGCATGGCATGCTATCGGCTCAGTGTGACCGTCAGATTTAAAATACTACGAAATTGGATTAACTGACGTAACGCTTCACGATCAGTGGCCAATCTGAGGTTACGTCTGAATCCGCCCTTAAGGTCTTCTATGGAAAACATCACTTATTATACGCCTCATGTAAGCATTGGAAATTCAACAAATAACATAAAAGTATAAATCTTTACCTTGATTATTCCACTATGCAAATTTGAAATGCATATATATTTAATGATGAATACAAACTATCTACTAATATTATTAGTGTTAATGTTAATCTCACAAAATTACTTTATTAGAACAATGAGAATGCATCAATAACATAAACAAAACAGTTCACCCCCCCCTTCCCCCACCACAAAATTAAAAAAAATACAACAAGTCTATGAAGAGGTTTTCTCATGATTATTATTCCTATCGACGAAATAGCCATTGTAACCATAAAAACTAAAATAAGCATATGATTTTATTGCAGATGATTAAACTAACATATCTATAAAAAGCCATTGTGGACATCAGTTAGCTAAGACCGTTTTCGTTTTTGCCATTCGTGCTTACGCTCGATAAGAAATACGCTTACCAGATTTTAGAACGAATTTCGTGCATAACACGTAATACGCGATTTCTAAAAAATAGGTACTTTGTTTACGAAAACATATTGGAATCAGTCTATTATGCTTGATGGAACACGGTGGATATTGGAATAAACATATAAATAACGAAATATAAATGGTTTAAATTAAACAATAATTGATTAACTATTGTGATAGAGTTTATCGATTGGAGGAAATTAGATTTATAAAGCCCACTTTTATTGAAATAGAACTATTATCAAATACCAAACGGACCTTACCACGTCACCCGGCCATCTTGTTTCGTTTACAATTTTTCGGGCAAGCCGGAAATAGCAACCTTACAGAATTAAGGAAATTCCATTACGTTTTGGTGAGCATTTTTTCACGTTTTGCGCTAGAAGTGAGTTTTTGGAAAAAAACGAAACGCATAACTTCGAGCATTTCTCTCTTACGTTTGGTAAGCAACAAATGCAGAAAAAGAAAAACAGCTAATGTCCTATCCCTATAGCGAGATATGTGAAGTTATTTTTGTCTTCTAAGGCTTAAGCGGGTTCTGGTCTGCGCCAGATACACATGAAAACAGAGTAATAAACACAACATTCCTATCCTTGTATAGGGTTCTGCTCCGTAGAGTGGTGGTGTCCGAACTGACAAAAATATTATATATATATTCCTATCCCTAGATAATTTTAATTCCTAAAAAGAAAAAAATATATATAATCTGCTAATTATTTAGATGATTTTGAGATATGTTTACGAAACTTACAGAGCAGTAACATGGCCATAACTCTCACTAATACGCTATGAACTTAGGTATCTTTTATTAGAAATATCATCCTAAATCACTCTTGAGGAGTAGATTGGGCATCGAGGTATAAATTATTATATTGCGATGACTGATTGCGATGAGGATATCACGAGCATATATGGTGCGAGATGACAGATGAACGAATGACGATTAATTAGAAAAAAAACTCATTTTAAAAATTTATCTTTTATGACAGTCTCTCTCTCTCTCTATATATATATATATATGATATATTACAATATAAATCAATAAATATTATTTATTAAGTATTGTAAATCCTTCATTTTTATGTCTATTCACCCTCCCTTCTATCTATACTAATATATAGATAAATAAAAATATAAATACAGGGGGTGTAATAATACTAGTATAAGATAATATAGGGTATAGTAATAGACTATTATATAAATGATATTTTGGCCACTTAGTTTTACACCACACACAAATAGATCATCCGGAATTTATTAGCTATATTTTATACTATCATATAATAGAATTTATATACATATTTTATATATAATTAATATATAATTATATACAGATATAAACATAACCAATATAACTATATAATATAATG
The DNA here is from genome assembly GCA_015478945.1 of Trachelipus rathkii. Classification (NCBI taxonomy): domain Eukaryota; kingdom Metazoa; phylum Arthropoda; class Malacostraca; order Isopoda; family Trachelipodidae; genus Trachelipus; species Trachelipus rathkii. The sequence continues at coordinate 40,786 of JABUQX010036041.1, read as the reverse complement.
TGAACTCTGCATGTGTCCTTGTGCAATATTTGATATAACATACATAAATACTATATAAAGCGCCTACTCAACTACATCACTATATATATCTTTTTATATATGAGGCTATATATATATATATGGCTGTAGAGCAGGAAGGGTCAGGGGGTTAACCTCCGAAAATTCTTTCAGCTACACTGTGCTGTGACAAAGTCTCAATTAATAATAATATATATATATAGAACCCACACACATTCCATCCAAAATATAATCAATCAATCAACATAATAGAATGAATAAATAAATACCATAATAATAAAAATAAACAGCAAAAACAACAACCCAACAACAACACAACAACAACAACACAACAACATCATAATAATCAATAATAATCAATACTATAATATAATAATAAACATAATAAGAATAATAATAAATAAAATAATGAATAGAGAATAAAAATTAATAATAATAATAATAAATAAATTGTTTATACAAATGTAATAATAATAAGTATTTATTAATGGAATGAGGAGACATGTATTGTGGTCGTACGATTTCTTAGGTCAAGTGGCTGTTCTCATACATGTATAAAATATTTAGACAGGGACTTAAATAAAAGGTTTTCAAGTTTGCAGATGATAAGCAAATTGCTACCTCAATAAGGAAGGTATGAATGGATATAAAATAAAGAGATTTTAAAAATTAAAAGAGGAAGCTGTAATCGTTGATGAGATGAACAGGTTCATTCCTTCTACAGCTAAATTTTTCTTTCCTCATTCATTCCTTCTAAACTAAATCTTTCTTTCCTCATAATCCATGGTTGAATTGCGTGCTTATTCTCTTGGCCATTCAGGCTAGAGCCAGTGCCTATCGGGTGTGGAAAATTCTCGTTTCCCTATCACTCTCGCTAATTTCATTCAGCAGAAATCGTTGCAGGGATACTCTTCGACGAGCAAAAGCTGGCTTATCATCAAAAAAAATGTAAGGAAAGTGGCGACTAACCTCCTTAGGTTATCTCCTATCTTATCTGACAAAATCTTTCATCTCTAGCAAACTCTGTAAATCTGCCTTTTCCTCCTTTTATTCGCTATCTGATGGTACTGTTGCTTAATTCTCCAACTGAAAAGCGTTAATTCTGCTTCGGACCCGCTCAACATATTTGTCTATGTCTCATACTAGCACTTTCCCTCCCTCGGTGTTGGAAGTCTACATGTCCAACCCTATTCCGAAGAAGGGAAGCCGCTCTGATCTTCTAACTATCTGCCCTGTAGACTATCACTTAACACTGTGTATCTATTATAAAAGGTCTTTGAAACGCCTTCTACTCATCTTCTCAGATCATCTTGAAACTCACTCCGATCGCCAGTATTCGGCTCTCGATTGCACGAGGTCTACTGGCGATATCATTATATACTAACCGATTTTATGGTTTCTTCTCGTGATCATTATAGGAACTACGGGGTATGTACTTAGGATGTGGATGGGCTTGACATATACCAATTATATAGATCTTGACCAGAAGTATGGCACGCGTCACTCGGCTCTTAACATAGCTCCCATCCTTTGGGTTTCCTCACTTCTCTTTGTTACTTATATATCTAGCCTTTTCTTTCAAATATATATATATATATATATATAATATTATAATCTATAGCGCTCCTCAATATCGTCTGCTGTTGATGGGGCGACTTTTCCTTCTTTTTCTTTCCAATAGTGGTGTTCCTCAGGGTCTTCTGTCTCCCACTTTATTCTACTTTTCATTAATGATCTTCTCACCTCACCATCTAACTCTATCCACTCGATTCCGATGATCTGACCTTCCATTCATTACAGTAAGTTTCCTTTAATAATTCTTCCACTTTTACTTTTGGAATTTTTTTGCCTCCTCGTCTTAATCTTTCTCGATTTTATTCTCGCTGATTAGGATAGAAATACTTGTGAAATCAGTTTAAGAACAAGTGTGGAAACGTATTTCTTCCTCCAAATACTTCTATATATTTCCTGTCTTCTTTCGACGGTTCTGTCGTCTCTCCTTTGAACAATATTAACATCCTTGGCCTTAACATGAACAAAAAAAATGTCTTGGACCTCACATCACAACGGTTTTGCTTAGGCGGCCTCAAAGAATGGAAGTTCTGTTTAGACTGTGAGACTTCCTCTCTATTTCTAGTTGCTCCGCTAATACATAATAAAGGTCCTCATCCGCTACATGTATGGATGTACTGCTCTCTATATCTGGGGGGAGGGTATCTGGTTTCTACCTGCTTTTTGACAGGGTTCGAGTCAACGGCAAAAAGGCTTATCTTTGCGAGGCGATGTTTTTCTATATATACAGCAGCGGCAAGTGCTCGAGGGAACTTATCACTCGCGTACCACCTTTACGACGCCTTTACGTAGCACAATAGGTGATGTATTGCGGCACTATAAGTATTGTTGTGTACATTGGTAACTCCAGCTGTTTGTGCTGTTGTGCTTCCTTCTTTCAAGCCACCTCTGTTTTGTGGATTCTCTTCCATCTTCTGTATTTTCCTACTTACCTGAATTTATCTCCTCACTTTAAAGCCTGCGTCTGGCTCATATGCGTAATTTGCGCTAAATGGAGTGAATTTGAGAGTACTAATACAACCATCTACCTTGACTAGGGCTTCTGCCCGTGAGTGGTGGATGGCCAACTGTAAAAAAAATCCTTGAATGGGCAAAGATATGTGGCACAAATGTAAACTGAATCTCTACTATCCACCCATCCAAACATCAGTTTACAGATTATTACCAGATTAAATCGTACTCTTTTCATAACCTTACCCGTCAGATGGATCATGATGTCCGCAACCACACAAAATTTTGAAATTTTCATAAACTTTAAATTTAACTTAGACTTCTAGTACTCACGACACACAAAATCATCACATAGCTCTCTACTATAACATAACTTATCTCACAGATAAATTGCACAATCCTTCTATCCCCTCTCATTCCCTTTCCACATCAACAACCACATAACACATTTCACAACACTACCCAACTCATTTCACCGTTTCCTTTCATCTTTGTTTCATTCATCATTAGAGAAATCAAATTTGCACCTTTCTAAATACATCCATCCATCAATCACCTCTCATCTCCTCAACATTTAATTCCTCTGACATTTATCATAACAGATACGATTCATTATAACATTTTCGCGAAGGATATATGAAGGGCACGCTTTACTGCGAGCTAAGCGACCTTCTCCGAAGGAATGCATTAGCATTCCTGACAAAAGATAGTGGTAGTAGGTTACGGCCAACCTAACTACCGACGGAGTCCTTAGATCGCGCTTCTACAGATAACACGCAGGACAATCCGATGTTATGGGCAATTTTTTCTCCTTACACGTATGGATATAGGGTATAGGGATGTCTGTAAGATGTTGTCTATGAGAGGGGTGTGGATATAAGTATGGTATATTGATATGTTGTCTGGAGGATGAGTGTGGATATGATAAATACGCATAACAGATAAATGTCGAACAATTAGGTCAACTGGAAATGTCATACCATACCTATCAGCAAAATAGGGTACTATATATATATATATAATATATTAATATATATAATTATATATATAAATATATATTATAATATATATATTAATTAATATATATATATAATATATATATATAATATAAATTATTTAAATATTAATAAATATTATATATATATATATACTATTATAATATATATATATATATTAACTCTTATTATTTTAATGACACATTCAACTTTATTTTTATTTATTCAGTATTAAGTTTAATATTATTCATATTTTTTAATATTTGTTCATTAATCGGTCTAAAAAAATAATCGGCAAACTTTGCGATGACTGAATGACGATTTAAAAAAAATAATGCCGATTTTTGCCGATGACGGGTAATGACGATGACGATAATTCGTCCCATCCATAATATACTATTATATCATATAATAATTAATATATATATATATGTAAATATGGCTTTATAAGATAATTAAAACAAACATAATATTATTAAAAAAATATTATATTGATTTTAGTATTTTATATATAATTATATATATATATATATATAATACCCTAGTATATATATATATACCCACTATATATATTATATATTCCGCACCTGATAAAGGTGGTATATATATATTATATACCTAACCTATACGCTACTAAATTTATGTGGGGGTTAATAATATCAGTATACCTATAGAGTATCACACACTATGATATATATACTTATATATATAAACCGCTATAATCATAATAAAGGGTTCATTTCCGGGCTTAACCAAGGCTTTATTATTCTTATTTGCGTTCTATTTCTTTTTACCTTATTATCTTATTTTGAGGAAACGTAGTCCGCTACCGCTCCTCCTCACCTATATAGCTTATGCTTCATATATTACTATAATATTATATATATTATATTATTATACATATATTGTATATAAAAATTTATATTTATACAGTATATATTATATATATATATATATATATATAATATATATTATATATATATATATATAACCTATTAAATATACATATATGTTAGTTGATGGGACGATTAAGATTATTTTTTACGACTGAATGATTATAGTAAATATGACGATAGCGATGACGATTAATATTGAAAAAGTACAATTTTAAAATTTTTCCCATTTCTGTTAATAAATATTTATACATATTTTATAATAAGGTATGAACATTATATTGTGTCAAGTGTTTTTTTTAACTCTCATTTCACAGGTGTAAATATACAAATTATGCCGACCGCACTTTATACATAGAAAGTAATGTCCGATTTTCACTTAACGTCTCTGTTTTGCTTTCGCCAATTTCTATATGAGAAAGACTTTGAAGCTTATTATGCCATATAGATTTAAATTTTAGAGAATCAGCATATATTGCCAAATGAATTCCTAATTATGCTTTACGATTCTCCATTTAATTTATAATCTCTTTTTGTCTACAACGCCTCAGTACCAAGGTGCGAATATGTCCTACTTATAAGTCAAAAGCTGAATATAAGACACACTGAACATCAAGGGACACTAAAAAACCATTTAGATTTTTTCCCTTTTATTATAGATCATTATAACTATATATCATTTAAAATCTTTCCTCGAATTTTACCGATGCATGTTTTGTAATTTATCATAAAAACTTTATAAAAGGAACTTAATGTTATAATAATTCTCTAAGAAATTGCACAAACTCATAACAAACATTTGCGTGTTGGCTGTAAGTGTAATCGTATTTACTATTTTAATAACCCTAAAATTATATGCCCAGAGAAAAGCTTCATATTATATAAATAAGGTTTGGCAATCCCCCATGCTATTAACTCTAAAGAACAGATGTATATTGCTCAATCATTTAATTTATTCTTATATTTTCATGGGCACTTATGAAAAAATAAATAATGTTAAATTATAAGAAATGATTATTAAATATTTTATATTATTATTTTAAAATGAATACCTAATAAAATTTTTAATATTTCCTTCAAACTGAAGAATATTGATCGATTTAAGTTAAATACTATATTCGATTATACCTTGATGACCACTTAACTCTTCCATCATATATATATATATATTATATCTATAACATCTTATCATATATAAATATGGTTCGGTCTTATCTAAATATACAGGACAAGCAGTAATATTTACCATAATTAATATACCTATATATTTCATAGCAATAGATATTATATAGTGGATCTATATTATGACTACTAATATATATATATATTATTGTTGAGTTATGTATTTTATATATATATATATATATATATACTATATAACCCTATACCCCTATGCTAGCTATATATTCTCATATATATCATAACTGGATAGCTAAGTATATATATAATAGTATATGACCCCATATATCTATACGTATATATATATATATATTATATATACACTAATACTATAACTTATAGCTCTCACCACCAATATAAAATACTTCTCAATAAAAAGGGAACCATTCCTTAACCCTAATTTTATTACTAATATTCATAATAATGATAGGAAAGAAATTTGGTTTGAATTGTTCATCAAAATTCAATCAAAACCGCCCCTGACACTCCTCCCCAGTTCCATGCGGCTGTAGACGTGAACCATATCTTCTAGCTATTTAGTGGGATATCTTGAGGGCAACTAGAGGTACCCCTACCCAAAATATTAATGCTCCTCATACTTAATTCACTAAATGAGACACTATCACTCCTATCCCTCTGCCAAAGACGCTAGTAATAATATACGCCTGGTATACTTTATGGGGACATAGATATGCGTGTTTAACGTAAATAACAGATACTATGATACATTAATTTATAGAGATATATATATTGAGGCATGTAAAGGAGTGGAGTTATCTAATTAATATAAGAATAATATTACTATAAAATTCAATATACAATTTTTATGTCATCTTCAGAAAAGATTTTTAGATGAAATATTAGGTGAACAAGATACGTAACGTACTTATTATATCTGTTTGTAAAGGTAAGGATATAGTGTAAATATACTTGTAATGTTACTTTAAGGTATATGTTTAATTATATAGTAATTCACATACATATTCCTTTTCTAATGCAAGTGGTGTGTGTGTGTCGTCGCGTGCGCGTATCGTGTAGTGTGTTGTGTGTCTGTTATGATGTGGTGTGCTAGGTGTTGTGTAGTGTGTTGTGAGGTAGTGACGGGTGCGTGTAATTGCTCTGTCTTATACTAGTGAGTTAGAATATCTGAGAAAATGTTCTCGAAGTATGAACGATTAACTGACTAAACGCTATAGTGAGAAAGCACGATTAGTTGTACTTGTGCGTATATAGACAGGCAACCGAATGAGTCTTGAATGCTCTTTTTTACAATGGCACTCAAATGTTAATTGTCGGATAATATCTTGTGGGCGGGTATAGTGACGAGTATTCATGCAAAAAAGATAGCGAATAAGGCTCTACGGTAACGATAGGAAAATTATTTTTCCCTATCTGTCAGTCGAGACGAGAAACGAGATGAGCTAGAACGCATCAAACATCTGCAATACAGACGATGACAAGGAGACTCGCAAGTTCCAAACTATCCCGAGATTCGAGCGAGAGTGTCAGTGAATAGTATACGACACATCAGCGTATCCGCCACGCGCGTGACTAAAGATCATGCTCGCGAGATTACGCTCAGATTATTATTTTCTATCTGATATATAGCGTAAATTTTATCGAAATTTATGGTTTTGTAATAATTTATTAAATATAATATAAATATATATATATCTAATAGTACTTCTGGAATATTATTATTATCACTAATATTAATATTATATATATATCATATATATATTTATATATATTAATTTAATATTACCTAATAATATATTAATATAATCTATATATATATACATTTATACTATAATACATATATATATAAATATATAATCATAATATATTATTATATATTATATATATAAAATATATATATATATATCGATCCGATGCCATTATAAAAGAGGTGGTGTTCGTTCGTTATGGTGCGAAACGATTAAGGAGAATTTACCTAGAGTAATCACGCCTTCTGGAATAGGGCAAAGACTGCTCGTGAGGGTGTGTTTAATAATTATTCAATAATATATATTATCCATTATATATTAATTATACTAATAATATATAATATTATTAATAACTATATATATCTAAATATTAATATTATTAAATAAATATACTTTTATCACTTTAAATCAGACTTGATAATATATATTAATTATAATAATAATATATAAATAATATATTAATAATTATATATTAATATTATAAATAATATTATTATATATATATTAAATATATAATATATTATATAATTAATATATATATATTATATATATAATTATATATATAATATTAATATAATATTATTATATTAATATTATTAATAATTATATTATAATAATATATTATACATCTTTAATGTGGTCACCACTAGGTAATAATTATTTTTTTGCCAGTTCTCAATCAGTTATAAAAAATAAACCTGAGCTTTTCATGGAGCTAATTATTTTAAAGTTTAAAATTACCCTTTACTGGATTATTAAAATCTTCTTGGGTTATGATAAATTTTTATTATGTTTTCTTTTATTTCGAGTATACTCAAAGCAAATAAAATATATTTTTTATCTTTTTCATAAAGAGCAAATATTTTATATTTTATATATTCCGCTTACGCGTGCTACTGGTCCACGGCTTCACATGTCGGCCCAAGAGTCGTAAGGCTTCATAATGAGTTCTTTGAACTTTGATTAAATTAGCATCCTCTAAAGTGACATGCTTAGGTATAAATTTTTTATGTCCGATTCACTAAATACGTCCTATAATACCTTTTGTATGTGGTCTAAAATAAAAAGACAAAATATCTTTTGCGGGGGTCAATATATACATTGGATATTATGAATTCATCATGAGATCTATGCTATATAATTAATGTTATAGTATTATTAATTATCGAGTGGTAATAACTAATATTCCGATAGATTTAAATATTTATTACAATAAAAATTTATTTATTTAAATTTTTTATACTTTTAACAATTTATTTTATGAACTATATTTCTTTCTATCATCCATTTTATTACCTTTAGGCTTCAAAGGCATGAAATATTTTACAACAATATATTTAATATATAAATATTATCTACATACAATTCAAATTATTATATATTATTATAAATATATATATATATACTATTATAATATAGGGATGTACCTGAATAACCAACCAAAAGAAAAGAGTCCCGATACTGATCAGTATTCCAGATAATCTACTAATTTTATTTAGGTTTGGGCGATTATCTTGATATAACCGGATACTCGTATAACACCTGATACTTTCAATATTCATATGTACTAAATACTCGATAATTCTGAGTAAAAAATAACATTCCTTCACAATTACCTCTTCTAAAATTATTTTTTTATTACCTATTAGTAATAAGATAGAACATATTGTGTACTAAGCACAGCAACGGAGGATTTCATTTTTGGCTTGTACTCCAAGTGTTCTTAAATTTATTTCGGATTGATACTACACCAAATTAATTAACGTCCATTTATTTCATATTTTGAGTGTTGGATGCTTCTAAGTTAATTGCATTCAATTTCTATAAAGGAAAATTGTTCTCATGGTAATATTGTTACGGATGTTTGTGTTTTATAAATTTATTTTTTCCACTCATACAAGATGTGGTTACCATCAATATCGTAATAATTATTATTATTTATTAAATTCAACAAATAATTATTTTAGTTTCACTAGAATGTAAGTAAAAAACTTATTTTTATTATTCTGAACTTTCAAACGATAAACATTGCCATTCTATTAATTTATTATTTTAAACAGTATTTAATTTCGCTAATAATTATGACAGAATCATTTGTTATTAAACAATTACGCATTTAAATGAATTTTTGTGTTTATTAATAAAATATTTCTATCTCTTTCTATGTTTCCCAGTCAGCTTATTAGAAAGTATAGCTTAGTCTAACTTAGAATTTGATCGTTTCTCTACTCACTGCCATGTAAATATTCTCACCAAAAGAACTTGTCATTATATATATAAAGAATATATAAATATATTGATAGTTTAATGGTCATTAGGCTTCCGCAACAATACTTTCATTTCTTTGTTCACTTCCCAGTTCATCTTTATCAAGATGATCCTTCTTTCCTATATGAAACTGGTTCTTCCACTCTACATCAAAAGAAATTTCACCTTTATTGTATCTTATCATGATCACCATCATAAATAATAATAATAAATAATAATGCACGCGACCTGGATTATGATGACTCTTCCTATTCAGTATTAGATTATCTAATTTATAAAATTTTAGTACGTCAAAAATATAGTACGTATTTAGTCACTCCCGATTATTTTTTTCCTCAAAGGAAATCAAAGAATAAATATTAATAATAATTTAAATCACATTTTGCAATTCATCCACAGATGAGATTATTTTTAATTTTCAATTATCTCATAAACTCACAATTAGGATAGGAGTTCGGTGCAATCATTAGTGTTAGTTCAACATATACAAACTAATAACGACATAAAACATTCAAGCTCCTTACACCTAGTATTAGTGCGAGATCTAGTCCACCTTTTGGTGTTACATTCACCAGCACTAACACTCCACTAATTAATAATAAATTGCGTCACTCTTCTCGACTATTGAGGAGAGAAGACAGGGATAGAAAATAAAATTTTATTTGTTAACTTAATGCAGGAGCTATCTGATTTAGATTACCCATTTAGATTTAATACTTCTGTATAGATCCTTTACTATAACATCTCAATTATTTTGAACCACACATTTGAATATGCGATATTTCTCTTCTTGTGAGGGACCACAACATCTCAGGGATGATTTTATTTCTACTTGCATAAGTCTTCATCTTCTTTCATTTTTAAAAATTTATGAAAAAATTATTGAATTACTTCTCTAGGTTCGAGCTCTAGGCGGGTGATAACTAAGTGAAAGTATATTCATAATACGAATGTATAGTGATAGATTCCTGGTTTATGTTGGTAGTATTATTAGTAGTATTAGTCCTGGGAGTTATCTTTCTACTGTCATAAAGACATGGACATCTATAGTTATTTCTATAAAGCTCTATATAAATTACACAATCTCCTTTGTCATCTTACTCAGTTCTGGTTAGAGTTTGGTGACTGAAATAAATATGTACCTAGATGTTCAAACATCTCAGTTGCATAGGTGATTTAGCCTATTTATGGGATATTTGCTGTATTAGGTTTAGCGAGACCTATCCACTTGCTGTGGAATTTTTTATTTATATATGGTTTTCTTTTAAAAAATGGAACGCTTGAGTTTGCGTTTATTTTGTCAAATTTTTTTATGTAACTGAATAAATTTTTAAAAACGACTTATTTTTATTTTTATATTGTACTTACATAAAATATATCTCACGTATAGAGCGTGAAATGTCACATGTGAAGATTAAAAGATTACACTAGATATTTAATTAGGCACAATATCTCTAGAGTATTGACATTAATTATTCCATACAATTTGTGTATGTCTAAGTTAAGGAAAAACATCTAAGAGACCACTTTCAACTTATACTGAGCGACGAGCTGTTCTTTTAGAACGTTTACATCTCCCACATACAGAGCTAATATAAATGTCACGTTCTTACTCACTAATTCCGCGACACTCAGATGAGTAAAGGAGGAGGCTTGATAATTTGGGTGCCTTGCAAGACGAGTCCAGATAATTAATTATGCGAAACCGTGGCCATTTTCATGCCACATTATTATAATAACATGATTAAGGTATTACTCACTCTGTTAGCAATCACATAACTCCATATGTAATTTTTCGTAAGATGAAGCCTATAATATACATCTCCATTTCACATATTTTATGGCATAAATTTGAATTTATTTCTTGCTCTTATGATGAACTTGTACTCTTCAAGTTTATTTCGATGGGTTAGTTTTCCTTAGGTTAGTGTATTTAATCTTTGATGTGTAGATTTATGAGATATGTCAAATGATACATATTTCGGACTCCATTATGCAAGTTATCATAAAGTATAAACATTATCAATCTACCTCTTCATACTTCAGTAAGGTTATTTGTATATCTTTAGAATTAAGCCACCTATATAGCTGTTAAATACTATCAAGTGCTGTTAGTCCAGGTGGTTGCGATAAGTAGCGGTCTTCCCATCTTCCTGATGAATCGGTATATTTTCCTATTATTGGTGTGAGAGTCGAGCAAGCTCCTCGGTTATATGCTTTCTATCAGTACGGAAAATTGTAAAGACAGGACAGGTATAATTGGATACAGGACTCTAGTTCACTAGGGGTCGACAATAACAGAGCATAAACCTATAATAAATCACTAAAAAATTTCCGGCCTCGCACATTTAGGAGACATGAAGATACTGACTATTTGTTACAATGTACTACAACATATCACAATATGAGTTACAACAATTAGTTTGGATGCAATAAAACATTAAGCTTGGTACTACTACGCTATAAATCTGGCGACTGAGCTATGATTTCAATTTTATGGAAAGGATAGTTTACTCAATGCTTACCACGCAGTTACGCACTACAAATGCGTTCTCTCCTCGCTGATCTCGAGGGAGGGGCTGATAATTATCCGGACAAATGGCATTGCAGGAGACGAGTTATCGAATGGACTACTAGGTTAGGGCCGCGAAGTTAATTGATAATGCGAAGTTATAGTCCCTCCACTCTGTTTTAACGCCTAACATGAAGTGATTCGGTCTTCTTGTACTTGGCAATCACGTACCATGTTTTCGAATTAGGGACCTGTTCATGCATATACAGTTGGGTCACAGATGGCCGCAAATGTGTCAATAGAATCGTGTCTCGTATAGACCTTGTGCATTTTCAGATATTTATAAATTCTGAATGAGAGGATTGGCTATGATGTGGATTTTTGCTTTGATGGTGAATGAGAGTGTATCCAATGCTATATTTTCGGCAGTCCTGCAGTGTATCGAATAGTGCTAAACTATACAATATCCAAATCCGTCTTCACTCATTCAGTGCTTAGACGTTGGTTTCTCTATCTTGCATGAAAGAAGGGTCTCCACGGTAGTTCCTTATCAGTGCTGTTGCTAAAGGGGTTGCTGATAAGGTTATGTGCTTATCACTATGTGAATCTACCTTTTTTTTTTTGTCAACGCGACAAGCTCCTTCGTTAGCTATTTAAATGCATCCTAAGACAGATGCTCGTATACACTACACTTGCCTTACGAAGTTCAATAGCTCATATATTATTGTGGGGGTTTAATGCAGTACTAGCTTTAATGTATCATCGGTGTGTAGGAATAAAACTCTCATCTTGTGTAATCATTTTTTTTGAACGATGATAAGTACACTGCCAACTCCAGCACTGGTAAGTCGATAACCTATTCTAAGTGAGGGAGTGTTAGAAGACGTTAGACATCCGTCAAAGCACAATCATGATTTATAATCGCCATAACTCTCACTGTTAGATGCACATCATAGACGCTCGCTTCTCACAGTGGGAAGATTATATATTATCAGTGAGTATGGAAAACAGAAGATGGAAGAGAATATCACAGAACAGAGTAGGAAGGCAGGAAAGAAGGAAGGCACCGTGCGAACTAGTCGGAGTTGACGTAATTCAACACAAACCATATTAGCACAAAACATAGCACCTCTTTGTGACTTAACGAGGGCGCGTCCGTAAAGTACTGATGGTATGCGAGTGGAAAGTTCCATCGAGCACTTGCCGCTTAGGTACCTATAGAAAAGAAGATAAAGCACTCAGAATCGCGCGTCAAAGAAGAGGGTCAAGTGAACTAAAAGGTACAGGAACGTTTATAAGCCCTATTTGGCCTTTGACTCGACTACTATTCAAAAAGGAAGGTGAAACCAGAGCCCCCCCAGATATGAGAGCAGTACTCGCTACAAGGGCGATGAGACCCTTGTATAGCTGGAGTATGAGAAGAGAAAAAAATACTCGCAGTACACTAAACAGAACTCCCAGTTTCTTACAGATGCCGCCCTAGCAACCGTTGTGTGTGAGGTTTCAGACATTTTTTTGTCTATGTTATGGCCAATGGATGTTTAATAGGGGTCACAGGAGAGACGTAAGAGACCGTCAAAAGAGATAGGAAAGTTAGTGTCTTAGAGAGGGAGTTTTGTAGAAGTTGGGTTTTTAAAGAATTAAATTTCACAAGGTTGAGCGACCCCACCCGGAAATATACCGGAATGTCCTATCCAGATCATCAAGAACAGAATCGGAAAAATTAAGACGAGAGCCAATTCTATTAGAAGTAAAAGAAGGAGCAGAATGAAAATGAGTTGAAGAATGAAGGGTTCACTCATCAGCATATCAGTGGATAGAGTTAGATTTGCAGGGTGAGAAGATCATTTAATGAAAAGCAGAATAAGTAGGGATAATAAGAACCTGGGAACACCACTATGACAGAAAAGAAGAAGTGTCCCACCATCAACAACAGCCGATATGGAGCCGATTTATACCAAATAAAAACGCTAGATCATAATAGTAAGGTCAAAGAAAGAAGGAACCCAAAGGAAGGGGAGCTTGGATGAGCAGTGACGCGTGCATACCGGGTCAGACAAGCTTTGATATGTAGAAGCGCCACCACGCAGTTTTGCCCGTAGTTTCCTAAGAGGGGAAAACATAATGCTATTAAATGGAAAGTATTTTAACCAGTTGAACCTCGAGCGCCGAAAGCACGTTACTGGCGATCGGAAGACGAAGGGGACATGAGATTCCAGCTGGTCTTATGAAGTTGGAGAGAGAAGAAGGGTTCTCCAAGACTTTAGATGGCAAGATAGCAAGTTGAGCATTAGGGATGGTGGTATCCGGCGATGTATGAGATGAGCAGTAGTCAGGCTTCCTTTTTTTCGAGAGTTAATAATGGACATAATGCCCGCTTTCACACTGAGGAGAAATAATGCTAGTATTGTAGTGTATATAAGAGCTAGTATGATTTCCAACGTTTTGTAATTCATAGGAAACTTAGAATGAGGGGGCTGTGAATTTTATGAGCACACTTGTTTAATAAATAACACAATATAAATAATTAAAAAAGTTTACATTATATAAATAATAATAATCAAATAATAATTATATTAATATATATAATATGTTCAAAATAATAATTAATAGATTTTTTTTAAAATATCTATAACAATACTGTTAAAATTCTGAAAGCACTGGAGTTTTTGCAGTTTATGGAATCGAATTAAATGCGAAATTTGTGCTTATTTAGACTTGGAGACGAAATAGTTGTATGTTAGGTTTGATGTTTGTAGATAACTTGCAACTGGAATATTTCTCTGAATGATTTCAACGCAAGTCATTTTCTTACATGTTATGCCAGTTTTTTATTAGTGGACGCATATTGCAGAGATAACGTAATATGAAACAATTATTATCACAAGAAGATAGTCTGAAATGGCAAATAAAGGATAACTTGTGGACTTTTTCTACTAGGTAGAGAAGATAAATCCAAGCCTAACTTCTCCAGGACTTCATTATGACAGTAGCTATGAATACAGACTCAAGATTAATTATAGTAAAAGAATTTAGTCTGTTCAGAGTATACAATCTAAACAATTTCAGTCGATCATTTCATGTTGCTGTGACATCAGTTCTTCAGCACAATATCTTGCTTGTGAGATTGGGGAATTCAATCACACTATGTGAATTCTAACTTTTAGAGATATATGAATAATGTTAAAAGAGTCAAGGTACTGCATCTTGCAATTTTGATAGACTGAGTGGCAAACCAGATATAAAGAGGATGCTTGGTTGAACATTATACTCGCCTATTTATATTTGATCCGCACACTGTTCGAAAGCTCATTAATATATACGGGACTGGAGAAATTTGAAAAACTCACTTTTCAATTCATGCTGACTCCACAGGTAGACTACGCTTTCCAAGAAACCTTCATTTTCATTGGTTGATGAAACTGTTGTTTCTTGTCGTCTGTTAAAAAGTAATTTATAATTTAGTTTACTAAAATATATCTGCACCGACTAGCAAGCTGTAACACAATTCATTATTTTGGCAGCACGGCCTTAGGAACAATGCGTCATGTTTTCTCTCTCATGTTCTCAACAGAGCAACTTAGTTTTTTACTTGAGCTAGTGGAAAGAACGCGGTTAAGTGTATCTCGATCCGGCCCTATCGAGATGAGTCAGATAGAGGTACTATAGGT
>JABUQX010036041.1:10000-15000 GCA_015478945.1 Trachelipus rathkii | reverse complement strand
TCCCATTTTTTTTCTAACTGCTTTGGTTGTCTATAATCCCAACACTAACCAACCATGAACTCTATTAGTAAAATGAAGAACTTTATCATGTCTTACTTTTTATTTTTAATTCTTTATATCTACTCTCTAACATTAATATAGAGCAGGGCATCCATAATATCACAGTCCAACATCCCAAAACTAGAGGTTGATCAGGACAAAGCTCTCAGAATAATAACATTCTGCCTTTCTTCCACACCCATCCACCACCTACAAACTGAAACAAAATTTCTTCCTATAGGGGTCAATATTAACATGACAGGCTGCCAATTTTACAGCAAATCACTCTCAATAGACTACCACCTATACCAAACACCAAGAAGGGAAAAAAACCACACTAGCTATATACAATTCTAACATATACAGCATACTTCCTCTCTCTCAATCCACACTGTTAGCATAAAGAACAATCTCTGAATATCTCAGAACAATCTCTGAATATCTCTAAACACAATATTTCAAGTGTGTCCACCCAAAATATCTCCCATAGAGCAAACTTTGGATGGTGAAACCAGAAAAATGCTGCCCTGTCTCCCCTCTGGACTTCATTCCTCCCTTCAGAATAATAAATTTAGATTTCATATTGCTCCCTCCCCTTGCTATCAAAGATGCCCCTCCCTGACAAATGATGACATAAGACACACCTTACTAAATTGCTTAGACCAAGCAGACATCAGACACAACTTCGATACACTCATTCTGACAGATCTATGGGTTCAGCTTTCTATAGTGGCACAATATCTCAGGATCACTTACTTCTCATAGGAAGGGAACTGGGACCTACCAAGTATAATATATATATAATATATAATATATATATAATATATATTATATTATATATTAAATATATATATATATATATATATATATATATATATATATATATATATATATATAATAATATATAATTATATATATATATATATATATATATATATATAAATATATATATATATAATATATATATATATATATATATATATATATATATATATATATATTATATATATTAATATATATAATATATATTATTATAATATTTATATATAATCATATATATATAAATTATATATTATGATATGACGATTAACGTTCATCATTGTCATCGGCAAAAATCGGCATATATTTTTTAAATCGTCATCGTCATCGGCAAATTTCGCATTATTTTGCCGATTAATTGAACAAATATAAAGAATTTTGAATAATAAAAACTCAATAATAATAATAATATAATAACAATAATAATAATATAATAAAATAAAAATCAATAATAATAATAATAATAATAATAATAAATAATAATAATAAAATAATATAATCATAATAATAATAATTAATAATAATAATAATAATAATAATTAATAATAATAATAAATAATAATAATAATTAATAAATAATAATTTTATAATATATAATATATATATATTAATATATATATATTATATATAAACTGATATCTATAAGCATATATATTAATATATATATATTATATATACATATAATATATAACTATATATAAATATATATATTATATATATATATATATACTATATATATAATATATATATATATATATATATATAATATACCCATTTTGCTTATGGTAGTATGACATCCAGTGCCTAAGGTTCGCCTTTGTATGCATTATACCACACTTCATCCTCCAGACAACATATCATATTACACATTACTTAATCACACCTCTCTCTAGACAACATCTTACAACATCCTCCCTTATATCCATACGTTGAGGAGAAAAAATTGCCACATCGTATGTCCGCGTCGTAGAAGGCGACTAAGGGACCGTGTAGTTAGGTTGGCTGCCTACTACCACTTACTTTGTCAGAAATGCTAATGCATGCCTCGGAGAGGTCGTGATCGCAGTAAGCGCCCTTCTATCCTTCGCCGAAAATGTATGATTCGTATCTGTATATGAAATGTCAGAGGATAAATGTTGAGGAGATGAGGAGAGAGATGATGGATGTATTTAGAAAGGGCAATTTGATTGTAGCTGTGACTGAAACAAAGATGAAAGGAACGGTGAAAATGAGTGTGTGCTGTGAAAAGTGTTTGTGTTGCTGTGGAAAGGAATGGAGGGATAGAGCATTTGCAATTCTATAAGTGAGTTGTGTAGAGATCTATGGTAGATTGGTGTGAGTACAGAAGTCTAAAGGTTAAATTTAAGTTTGAAAAAAGGTGCAAAATTTGTGTGTTTGCGACATATGATCCATCTGAGGGAAATGTTGAAAAGAGTACGATTTCTGGGATAATCTGAATGGATTTTGGATGGGGTTAATAGGAGACTCAGTTCATTGCCACATATCTGCCCATTCAAAGATTTTTTTTTACAGTGTCACCACCACTCAAGGCAGAGCCCTATTCAAGGAGGGGGTTTAGTACTCTCAAAAGTTCACCCTCTAGCGCAAATTAGGCATATGAGCACAGACGCAGCTTTAAAGTGAGAGAATTAAATTCAGTAGAAATACAGAAGATGAGAGAATTCCACAAAAACAGAGGTGGTGGGAAAGAGGAAGCACCACAGCAAACTAGCCTGTTACCCAATGTCAACACCACACTACCTCGTGCACAGATACAGCACCTATTGTGCCACGAAGGCGTCGTAAAGGTGTTGGTACGAAATGATAAGTTCCTCGAGCACTTGCCGCTGCGGTACCTTTAGGATAGAGATAAAGCACCAACATCGCCTGCAAAGAAGAGGTTCAAGTGAACTGTAAAGTACAGAACAGTTTATATAAAGCCTTTTGCCTTGACTCGATCCTGTCCAAAAGCCGGTGAAACCAGAGCCCCCCCCCCAGAATTGAGAGCAGTACTCCATACAGGGCGGATGAGACCTTTGTATAGCGGAGCAACTGAGAGAAGGAGGAAAGTCTCACAGTCTAAACAGGAATTCCAGTTCTTTGAGCCGCCCTAGCAACCTTTGTGATGTTGAAGTTTCCAAGACATTTTTTTGTCATTTAAGGCCAAGCATGTTTATTGTCAACAGAGAAGACGACAGAAACCGTCGAAAAGAGACCAGGAAAGTAGAAGGTATTTTGGAGAGGAGATTTGTAAAAGTTGGTTTTAAAGAATTGAATTTCACAAAGTTATTTCTATCCATCAGCGAGAATAAAATCTGAAAGTTAGACGAGAGGCAATTCCAGAAGTAAAGGTGGAATAGAATTGATATGAGTTAAAGATGAAGGTCGAGTCATCGGAATACGATGGATAGAGTTAGAGGTGCAGGGGAGAAGATTCATAATGAAAGAAGTAGAATAAAAGTAGGAGAAAGACAGAACCTGAGGAAACAGCCACTAAAAACACTATTGACAGAAAAAGAAGAGAAGTCGCCCCATCAACAACAAAACATATTGAGCGATTTGCAAGGAAAGCTAGATAAAGAAGCAAAGAGAAGAGGAAAACTCAAATGAGGAGCTTGGAGAGCAGTGACGCGTCCCATACTCGGTCAAATGCTTTGATATGTCAAGCCCACACTACCAATCTCCCCGTAGTTCCTGAGCGAAAAAACATTAAATCGGTAATAGATATATATCACCAGTAGACTTCGTGCAACGAAAGCCGTACTGGCGATCGGTGAGTTTCCAGATGATCTTAGAAGTGAGTTGAGAAGGGTTTCAAAAATCTTAGATAGAAATACAAGTGAGAGCTACAGGCGATAGTTAGAAGGGTCGAGCGGTTCCTTTTTTCGGAATAGGTTGGACATTTGAGAGCTTCCAACACTGAGGAGGGAAAGTGCTAGTATTGAGACATAGAGAAATAATTGAACGAGGGCCGAAGGGATTAGCCTTTTCAGTTGGAGAATTAGCAACAAAATGATCAGATCAAATAAGAGAAAAGGCAGATTTACAGAAGTGGCTAGAGATGAAAGATTTTGGCAGTAGGAGAACCAAGGAGGTTAGCGCACTTTCCTTTGAAGAAAGCCAGCTTGCTCATCGAAGAGTATCCCTGCAACGATTTCCTGAATGAAAATTACGAGAGTGATAGGAGAACGAGAATTTTTCCACACCCGATAGGCACTATCTCTAGCCTGAATGGCCAAGAAAAAACATCAATGGCCAGAGAAAAGGCACGATCGAACCATGGATTTATGAGGAAAGAAAGAATTAGTTTTAGAAGGAATGAATGAGAAAAGAAAAATTTAGCTGAAAAGGAATGAACCCGCTCATCCCATCAACGATTACAGCTCCCTCTTATCTTTTAAATTCTTTATACATCCATCATTATTTCTATTGAGGTAGCCAATTGCTATCATCTGCAAACTTGTAAACCTTACATTTGAAAGTCCCTATCTAAAATTTTATGACATGTATGAGGAACGCCACTTGACCTAAGAAAAATCGTTACGACCCAAAACATGTTCTCCTCATTTCCATTAATAAATACTTTTCATTTTTCATTGATTAACTATTATTATTATATTATAATTATTATTATTTATTATTATTATTATTATTATTTATTTATTATTATTATTAATTATTATTATATTATTATTTATTAATATATATTATTATTATAATTAATTATTATTTTTTATTATTATTTTTATTATATTATTATTATTATATATTATATTATTATATTATTATTATTCATATATTATATTATTATATTATTATTATATTATTATTATTTATTATTAGTATTATTGAGACTTAAGGAATCAAAATTTTGATCGCTAAAATTTCGGGAGGGTGAACCCCCTGACCCTCCTGTCTACAGCCTTTATTTATTATATAGATATAATAATATATATAATATTATATATATAGATATATATATATATATTATTATATATATATATATATATATATATAGTATTATAATATATATATATTAATATATATAGTATATATATAATATATAATATACTAAGGGTATATCGTTAATATTGCGAAAAAATTCAGATGATATTCCTTGCATAAATATAGGATAATATTGT
>JABUQX010036041.1:0-5000 GCA_015478945.1 Trachelipus rathkii | reverse complement strand
AAGTTCAGAAAAGTTAAGTTAAGTTTTTTAAGAAAGTTCTTTAGTGGCAAGCTTCTGGAATTATGCCAAAAGCTTACCACTAAACAATTTTTAAAAAAAATCTAACTTAACTTAACTTTTCTGAACTTAGAAATTTTTTTGAACTTACAAAATTTTTGGTCTCAAAATGTGTGGGTCGCTGTCTACAGTATTACCTAAGAGGTGTTGAGTCATTCTCTGACAAATCACCACAGTTAAGGATAATTTTGCACCCTCATCTCCGATTTTGATAAAAATTTGTACATAGTTCTTTTGGGAGCATGACTCCATAAATCAAATTTTAGATCTCTGCAACCAACAGTTTTTGAGTTATAGGGGGTTGCATTTCTTTGGGAGGGGCTTCACCCCCATTCAAAAAACACTTATATCTCCCCCAATATAAAAGTAAAATTGATAGTATTTTATATCGTTGGAATCAGAAAGAGAAGACGAATTTAATGGTAGCCTTGTTTTAAAAAAATATTTCCTCTAAAAAAATTTACACAATTTTAAAGTTTTTATCCCTCATTACCTCCACCAGTACATTGAAAGCCAAAATTTTTTATTTTTTTTGAAACAAACTAATTATCCATCAAATAAAAAAAAACAATGGGTATCAATCATTTATTATGTAAAACAATTCTTTTAATAAGGTGGGTATGTATAAATTGCATTATAATTTCTTATTAATTAAAAAGTTAAAATTAAAAAATTTAGTAATAAATTGTTCAATTTATTAAATATTTTTTCTCTATTGCCAAAGTTAATGCCAGAAGTATGTTAGCAGGTTTTAAAACTACTTACAAGAATACTTAACAATATTATAAATGAGTTAGGGTACCTACATAGATATAAAAAAAAAATAATTCATAGAAAAAGTAGGTAAATCCGGCTTTCTTTCCACAGGCTCTATTTTTTCTGTCTTTATCCCTTATAGTTATATAAAACTCCATATATAGTAGATGAGTATAATGGGAAGTGAAGCCTAGTAACTGTAACTAATAGTAATAAATCAACACATGCCTTCAAGATCTTTCTTTGGAAATTGGTATTGAATTCTATTAGTTCCTGCATTTAGTGAAGGTGTATCTAATATTTTTATAATATCTTTTGCTTCAACATTACAAATATCAGAAATTAGGGGATAAGAGTAAAATTCACTAATTCCACTGGGATGTAAAAAGTTAATTTTAAAATCATCAAATTCGATATCATAGCTTTCAACAATCCCTATCCATTTTTTGTTATTATTTTGACAAATCACATATTGTCCACAATTTGGTTTTTCAAAAATGTTTATGCTCTCATTTTAGAAACTCTTTAGGATTTTCTTTTCTTCACCCTGTTCTGTATTTGAGGTTTCAAAAACTTTCATTTTTCCATTGTCCAAAGGTAAAATCTTGTGAATCTTCTGTGTTCCTACTATATGAACTGCATTTTGGAATCTAGAAGCTAAAAACTTTTCATTCTTCTCAATTTCGGTCTTACTTGTGTAAAATAATTTCACTTCTTGAAAATTTCCTTTACAAAATTCTAGCATTTTTAGAGGGGTTATTATTTGCTCATGAAATGGACGTTGAAGGATAGCTTTTGCAACTGTTCTTTTTACACCTCCAATACAATCACAAGGACTTTTACCATGTGAAGTGACAAAGAAATGCCATTCACAGTCAACATTAAAATCATTCTTATGAAAGTAAATATTCAAAAAGTTAAACCTGTTTTTGTACTGTCCAGCACAACCACACTAAAATAATTGATTCTTTCTAAATTTGGAAGTAAAGATTTTATGTGCGGAATTAGAGTGCATAAAAATGTATAAACCATAGTTGTGCTGTGCTTAGTATCAGGAGATAAGAAGCAAAAGCTTTTAGAAATTACTTCTTGTTCATTCTTATAATACATCACAAAAGGGTGAACAGTACATTGAGAATTTTCCCAGTGAAACCCTTGAATTTCATCTTGCATTGTAAATGAAAAGTTTTCAGCAAAATCTAAAAGTAAAATAACTTCATTATGTGCAATATTAACTTTTAATTCTTTTAAAAAATGATTGTATTTTGGCTATGTAGTGGTGCCTGGTTAAGTTAACAATTTTTTTAGTTGAATAAATATATTTATCTGATGATTCACATTCTTCTTTCAGAGAACACCTGTCCACTGTAACCCATTGTTTGTAAATTATCTTTCCATTTCTTGAAGCGATTCAATGCTTGAAAGAAATTCTCTAACACCAGTTTCTCTTAGACATAAATTGCATAAATGGAGCATGCACTTTCTGTTTGTTAAGTTACTCACACTTTTTTCCCTTAGAATTTTATAGTTGTAGTCACACAAACCAAGGACAAATACTTGAAACTTTGCATTTTGATGGTAGGTACATACACAAACTGTATATATATGTACCAGGTGCACCAGCCAGTACATAAAATTTTGGTCTCAATCTTGCAGATGTTGAGAATCCAATAACTAGACTAGAAGTATCATTTTTGTAAAGAGTGTATGCCTCTTTTATGTTCATCAAAACTAGTCTTTTTTGAATTGGTTCTTTCTTTCCACTATCAATATTTCTTATACTAAGACAAGCTTTTTTACCAGGGCACATTCTGCTAATTTCATCTTGTTGGAAGAAATTTTGCACATAGTTTTTTACATCCCTTGTAATAACTTTACCTTGAGACTTGGGGTATTTCAGGTATTATTCCAAATTTCTTTTTCATTTCTCTGCTTTTTTTACCATGTAGTCAGTAGCTACAAAGAGATTCATAGTTTTTCTATGACTGTATGGGGATATGATTAAAATTTTGATTTTTCTTTCATATGAATCAGTTTCATTGAAAGCATTTATTAGTTCCATCATTAGTTTATCAAATCTGTAAAAGTATATATAGTCAATGATTGAGTACCCAATTAAAAAAAAAATTATAAAATATATAAAATGAATTAAGAAATTTATTGCAATACATTGTACAACAGGACTGAAAATTAATATGATGACAAGTCTTCCATTTTAAAATGCAGGTCGTTTTAGATTATTTTATCTTCTATTTTTCATAATATTATGTTGATAAAATTTTTTTCAATTAAATTGTAACTTGCAAGATAGAACATACATTGAAATTTACTTTAGTTCTGGAAATGTAAGATATCAGAGCTATCTATCCCAAACTTTAGATATAAATATGATAAATATGTTAAAAATAATATCACATTTAGATCACACTATCATTTGTAGTAATTAATGTTAAAAACATAATTATCTATTAACTTACCTGTTAAATTCTGAATCAGATTCCATTTCCTTTGATGGACTTGGTATTTTCCTCTTTCTAGTCATTTTCTAACTTTCTTTCATAGTTTTGTTACTTTTTTCAATAGTTTGCCTAATCCTATTTCACTTTCGCGTTTGAATGCAATCCCACCTAAAAATATAATATATCTTCGCGCTATTTCCCTTTTCCTAACTATTTAAATTGCTTAGCTCTCATTAATTAGAGTCAATGCATATTCCATTAATCACTACCGTTTCCTCCTGTTCACTCAACATTATACCACACCTCTATGGAGCTGTATTAGCAACTGTAAAATCTCACTGTTGCCGTCGTAACTTTTAACCTACCCAAACGCCCTAATTCTCCTATATAAATTTTGGTAAATACGTACAAGATTAAATCACAGTAATCAGGTACAACGTGGATAAAGTTAAGATGAGCTTTCTGTAGAAGAGTGAGCTTTCATGGAACTACATGATTCACTGACCTCATGCTGGAGCAAAGATTTTTAGACCAAATTTTCTGTCTGCCAGTTATCTACCACAGCAAAGTATTCTTCTCTCGGCACCATGTATTGTTGCACGGCTACATGTGCCAAAATTGATTGCTGGATCGAATACAGAAAATGTTCATTCTCACATATGTCTTTTTTCCTCTGAATTTTTTCTATCAAGGCTCAAAAGACACCATTATGACGTCACACTCTGACAGCACTATCTCGTCCCTCTATCTAATGAACAGATATATACACATTTTTAAAAATAATATAAAACACCTAATATAATCTGAAACAAACTTTTAACATTAATATTATACCATATATATATTAATTATATATAATATATATATTATATATTATATATATATTATATATATATATATATTATTATTATATAATATAAATTATATATATATATATATATTATAATATATACTGATATATATATTATATTATATATATTACTATAAATTAAATTAAATAAAGTATTACGTATACTATATATTAAATATAAATAATATAATATTATATATAGAATAATAACAATAATAATAATATATTTATAATATATAATATAGCATTATATTATATATATATATATATATAATTAATATATATATATATATATAATTATATAATAAATGATATAATTATAATATATATATATAAATATATATATATATATATATATAAATATACAAATAAATATATTTATATATATTAATAAATAATATATATATTATATATACTATATATATATATATTATAATATATATTATATATAATATATAATTATTATTATATATATATAATTAATAATAAATATAATATATATATAATATCAAAGTATATAATAATATATATATTTAAATTAATATATCCCTCTACTTTTAAATTATCCCCCATGAAGTTTTCACAATGTAATTTTTTTTTCCCTATTGGACTGTTATTAGATACAACCACTGAAATTATAGCTGTACCTACTGATTTGAACCTGAAAAAATTATAAATAAAGAAATTATGTACTGTTATTGTCATCCCGACCTCACTCCCGATTGTTTTTTATAATAATTTATATGATGAATGACTATGAGCTTTGGTTGCTATTATAAACTTAATTGATATGATATTTTTTGCTTTCAATTTACTGGTTTCGAGCGGAATATGGGGAATTAAATAATACATTTTAAAATATTAAAAGTAGATAAAAA
>JABUQX010036040.1:0-12500 GCA_015478945.1 Trachelipus rathkii | reverse complement strand
ATTTTATATATTTTATAAATAAAAAAATTTTAATTGGGTGCCCGGTACTCTGATCAGACTCCGATTTTATAGTCTACTTTCTACAGATTTGATAAACTATAGTGAACTAATAAATGCTTTCACCATGAAACAGATTCATATGTAAAGAAAAATCGGAGAACATTTACATCATTGAATATCCCCATTAGCAAGTCATAGAGAAATAATTGAATCTCTTTGTAGCTACTGACTACATGGTAATTTAACGACCTCTGCCAAAAAGAAATTGAATAATACGCATGAAGAAATACCCCACAGCTCTCACAGGTACAGTTATACCAAAGGGATGTAGAAAACAAACTATTGTGTGCTATAATATTCTTCAACAAGATGAAGCAATTTAGTCAGAATTGCCGCTCCCGGTAAAATAGTTTCTTCAAGTATAAGAAATATTGTTAGTAGAAGAAAAAGTAAGCCAAAATTTTTCAACAAATACGAGCGTTTTGTATGATACGCAAAAAAAGAGCGATACTATCTCTGTACACAAAATTATTAATTTTTTTTCAGTTATTGTGGAGTTTCGCAGTACATCTGCAGATTGTAGACCAAATTTTATGTACTGGCTGTGCACCTAACATAATTTAACGAAGTGATTTATACATTTGTGATAAGTGTAAGCACTAAACATCAAAATGCATAGTTTCACATGTATTGTGGTTTGTGTGACTACAAACTATAAAATTCTAAGGGAAAAAAGTGTGAGTAACTTAACAAACAGAAAGTGCATGCTCCATTTATGCAATTTATGTCTAAGAGAAACTGGTGTTAGAGAATTTCTTTCAAGCATTGAATCGCTTTAAGAAATGGAAAGATAATTTACAAACAATGGGTTACAGTGGACAGGTGTTCTCTGAAAGAAGAATGTGAATCATCAGATAAATATATTTATTCAACTAAAAAAATTGTTAACTTAACCAGGCACCTACATAGCCAAAATACAATCATTTTTTAAAAGAATTAAAAGTTAATATTGCACATAATGAAGTTATTTTACTTTTAGATTTTGCTGAAAACTTTTTATTTACAATGCAAGATGAAATTCAAGGGTTTCACTGGGAAAATTCTCAATGTACTGTTCACCCTTTTGTGATGTATTATAAGAATGAACAAGAAGTAATTTCTAAAAGCTTTTGCTTCTTATCTCCTGATACTAAGCACAGCACAACTATGGTTTATACATTTTTATGCACTCTAATTCCGCACATAAAATCTCCCTTACTATCTCAATTTAGAAATATAATCAATATATATATTTTCAGTGTGCTCAGTGAACCTCTCACGATGGTCTAAACCGCATTACTATGGGTACAAAAGTATACTTTTATGAAATAATTTACTTCAAAGACATATAAATTTATAAAATGTTTGACTGGAATGGTCTTATCTTCTGTCATCATTCACATAAAGAAGTATAAATTTCCTTGTGAATTTTATCAATGGCAACACATCACAATTATTCTAGTAAAGCTATCTTGGTATTCATACATTTATACAAAGAATGGCTAGGAATATTATATGTGTGTGTGTGCATATTTTTAAAATGATTATTTTTATTTTTTGAAAGTTTGTGGAAGTAAATTTTTGTATAAAGAAAAAAAAAATAATTATAAAGTTTTAATTTGTGTAAATGATTGTATACCCAGTGGGTATAAATAAATTAAGAGTACACAAGATTTTACCTGTAAGCAATGGTTGTTCTTCTAGAAAAAATGAAAGTTTTTGAAACCTCCTAAATACAGAACAGGGTGAAGAAAAGAAAATCCTAAAGAGTTCTAATCACATGAACTTTTCAAATCATTATTTAAGATATAAGCTGGATGAAAAGGGAACTAATTAATTGTGATTTGATATATATTATAATTAAAAATGGATAGGATTTTGAAAGCAAATATATGATAGTCGAATTCGATGATTTTAAAAGTTTAGACTTCTTTACACCCAAGAATGTACATATAGTGGAAGTATTGATCATACTTTAATGAACCCCTTAATTTCTGAATTATATGTAATGTTTACTATATGCCAGAGAGAGATAGTTATAAAAAAAAAATAAATTAGGTATAGAGCTAACCACCTCGTGCACTAAATCAGGTAAAAACTAAGAATAGAGAGTTCAGGAATACCAATTTTCAAAGAGAAGATTAAAATTATTGTTATTATATTTTATTATCACTTAAACAGAGGTAACACTAGCGCCCTTCATCGTTCCCATTTTAATACTATCTATCTGACATATCCATATTAAAATACAGTCCCCCTTATAATTACAAGATTATTACTTAAGGTGAAGATAACAGAACAGAATAAATAGGCCTGTGTGATAATATGAAAGTCCGGTAAATTACCTATTTTTGTCTATGAATTTGTTTTGCTTTTTTTTATTTTTTTAGCTAACCCTTAACTCATTTATAATATTGTTAAGATTCATCGTAAGTTAGTTATTAAACCTGCTAATAACATACTTCTGGCATTAACTTTGGCAATAGAGAAAAAATATTAAAAAATTGAAACATTATAATAAATTTTTAATTTTACTTTTTAATTAATAGAAATTATATTTAATTTTACATACTTTATAAAAATAATTGTTTTTACATAATAAAAGATTGTATACCATTGTTTTTTTATTTGATGGATAATAGTTATAGTTTAAAAAAAAAAAAAAAATGGCTTTTCTCTTTTAGTTTGGGTAATGGGGGGATAAAAACTTTAAATTGTGTAAATTTTTTTAAGGAAAATATTTTAAAAAAGGCTACCATTAAAATTCGTGCTTCTCTCTTATTCCATTTACGATATATAGAGATACGTATCAATTGTTACTTTTATTTGCGGTGAGAAATTAAATATAATGTTTTTGAATGGGTTGAAGCCGCCATCACCAAGAAATCGAACAACCCCCTATAACGTCAAAAACTGTTGTTGCATGAGATCTAAAAATTATTTGATTTTAATGTAAATTATCATATAAATTAAGAAGAGAACTCGATAATCAAAATTTTATATCATAATGGGCTCACTCTACTATTAATATAATACCATTAACTTAAAGTGATTTTCATGTAGATATGACTCAACACTCTTAAAGGAATACTGTAGACCATGTCGATCCCAGCACTAATTTTGAGACAAAAATTATTTGTAAGTTCAAAAGAAATATTCTAAAGTCAAGTAAAATTAATGTTAAAGTTATAGTTTTTATAAAAAAAAGAATAATGTTTATAAATGTAAGCTTTTGCATAATTCCAAAGCTTGCGCACTAAAGATCTTACTTAAAAAAAACTTAAGAACTTAACTTTCTGAACTTAGTGAGGAAAATTTTTTATTAGAATCATAAGAAGAATATTTTAAGGTCTATACAAAATTTGTGAAGGTCGCGTCTACAGTTAATAATTTACCCACCTCTTAGACATAAGTTACAGATTATCACAAAACACACAACATAACTGAACAAACTCATCATCATCCGAAGAAGAATAGTAACCTAAAAACAGAGCTCAAACAATATACTAAACCCAACATTCTCACCAGAAACCTTGTATCTGGATATTCGACTCTCTTCCTGCACACACCATCCAATTACTTTGCCAAAACTAAGGTTGCACCACCCAAACTTGCCATTAATACTAAACAATATACAATTGTTAAGAACTTATCGAGAACGCATCTTCAAATATCTGTGCTAAAGTAGCACAACGATGCCGCTCTCGCGACCTAGTGATCTCACCTTCAATACCTAATGTCAGCTTACCCATCATCCAGATCCAATCTGAAGCATCGCAAAATCCTAAAGGATCTTGGAGGAGGATACCACTGCAGTGCGAGGGGAAGAGGTTGGGAAGGATTTGGGAAATCGTTAGCGATTAGATATGGACACTACTCGGACGCCACCCTCCGCCACCCGGATGGCCCACTAAGGAGAGACCACCACCGTAAACACCACCAAGCAAACTAAAGTATATATACCTCACATACTATATTATAAAATGAAAATAATATTTGGTACTCATACGTATTGGACATATATGTTATATAATACAAGAAACTTTATCTTCATCTCCCGTTTACGCCACTATATATAAACTATATATATAACAAACTAATGTTGTTTGTATATAATTCGTATTAAATATTTTTTGATGTGAAAAATAAAAGTATATATATATATATATATAGTACTATATATTAATATATCCGCAAAGTTTACTTTCACACTAGAAGAACTCTCTATAATTTTCTGATAATGACTTCAAAAGTCGCCATTTGTGGTAACTCAATGTGTCAATATTGAGGTCAATCATGATTTTTATTTTTCTTTTCTTTATTAAATTGGCTAAGTGTTATTTATATTTAAAAAAATTTAAATATCCTAGACTCACTGTTGCAGGGTTTAAGAGCTGAGCCCCATGTGAGAAATCTAAATATGGTCATCCGTTTAATAAACCCGGTTTTTTATGACTATTTTATGCATGGTTTGTGAATTTTGCTTCACACAAAATGCAATTTAACAAAGATAATAATAACCTAACAACCACTATAAATAATATTTTTTCATTTCATACGTTTCTTAATTTCAATCTTTTATGATATTCTCATATAGCTTTAACATTTGTTATTAATACTTGTATTAAAGAATGAAATACACATAATTTGAAATTAATACTATAATATAATAATGAAACATACGTAATTTATTATTGATATTTATATTAATTTATAATATAATATTATGTGATTTAAATCCATAAAATAGTTACTTGTTAAAAAAATAAAGGCTAAATGTTTAATGGAAAAGTAACGTGTCCCTGTGAAGGCCCTCATTTACTAACATAGGTAGGTGTGGGGTATAGTATAAAGTACCGCAATATAGCATTTTGTCTAATATACATAAATATTAGTGATGCGCGCCACGATTATAGATAATTGTTTTTGCCGATTGATAAGCCTGATGACTGATGACAATTAGAACCAATTTTGCCTTGAGAAGCCGAGATGGCATGAAACGGATTGAACGATTAATTGTGAAATATAGAAACTACTATAAAAATGTTTTTTATCTCCCGTTCTCTCTACTCCTCTCAATAAAGAAAGTAGGTATATATATTTATAATTAACTACTATTAGGTATACATATAGGATATACCTCCGTTCTACTTATATATATATACCGTATATCCTATATTGATATAATCAAATTTACTATTTTAAAAATCTCTAAATAATTACTGAACAAGATATATAACTCATATTATAGTATATAAATTGATATATATATTTATTTTAATAAATAGTTACCCATATATCTGTACATAATATATATTAATATATATATTATATATATATAATATATATATTATATTTAATATATATTAAATATATATATTATATATAAATATTAGATATATAATATATATATATTATATATTATATATTAAATATCATAATTATATAATATTAATAATATTATATATAAGTAATATATATATAATAAATAATATATATATATTTATATATAAATTATATAAATATATAATATATAATATATATTATTTCTATATTAAATTTGTTGGAGTAAAAGATGTCTTAATTAAATTGAAATGGAAAATAGTATAGTATAAAGTACCTATATATATTATAGTAGTAATTCCAATATAAGGTGAGTGAAGTCATTATATATGTTATCCTTATCATAGAAAATGTGATTTATTGTAGGAGATAGAATAGTGATTTATATATTAGTATAGTATTAATATTTATAATAAGGTTGAAATTATCTTAAAGTAGTATATATATTATTATATTATTATGTAGTAGCTTTTTTCTCGAGTAGTATATTTCTGTATAAGTAGAATGATAATATGCCGATTATATTTATATATGAATAGAATTATTAGTATTAGTGATATATGGTGGGTAGATAGATATATTATATTAATATAAACGAGAGATTTATTCTTGTGAGAACGGAAGAAAGAAATGATAGATGGACGAAATACTATAAGATCTGTAAATGTTAGGAATACGGAGAACAAGAGAGAAGCTGTAGAATCAAGAACGAGGTAGAGTAGGAAGCGGAGAGGATTTTAACTTGTTTCAGGTGAGACTGATTATGAATATGAGGAGTCTATAAGAAAGATGAAGAAGGTTAAAGACCCAGGACGAGGCATGGTAAGTGGCTGTGGGAGTTGGGTGAGGAGCGTATGGCTACACGAACTGAAGTAGTGAGAAATAATTATTTTTATGAAATTAAAGTGTTTATAAACGAGATGGGTAAAAAAATGTGCCGTGAATTTGTTATGCAATTCGACTAATAATACCGAATTAATATTATATAGAGTATCAGGATATGCAGAAGCTGTAATAATTATAGAGCATGTTCACTGATGAACCATCTGCGCGAAAAAATAATTACCGAAGAATATATGTAAGAGAGGCTGAGAGAGAAGGTAGAGCGAGACTCAGAGAAGAACAGTACGGTATAGAAGGGAGGAAGAGTGAACGACGTACCTCTTATTCAACACTAAGAATGAGTCACAAAAGATGCTGGAATAATATGGCAGAGATCTTTGTAGCGTTTCATACGACCTGCAAAAAGGAAATAATTCGTTTTCTATAATTAATATAAATAATATAATACTATTTGGTGCCAATGGAAAAGTTCTTAGTAAGAGAAGCTATGGTTAAAAGAATTATATGGAGTGAGGGTAGATTAAAGAAGGCGAATAAGAAAAGTATGTATAGAAATGCAGTGTAATGTTAAATAAATTTCTGACTGCGGAGAAATTGATAAGATGTGATTGAGGTGAGAACAGGAGTCAAACAGGGAAGCGTGTTTTATCTCAACTGTCATGTTATGAATATATTTATATATTTAGACGTTAAGTTGAATAAGAAGTCATGAAAAGGACATGGGAGTAATTAATTGAAAGGAACATAATGACATATATGCGTGACGATATCTGGCCATGTTGTAACTGAGCAAGAGATAGTAAATAGACTATTCGAATAGAGGTTAGTGGAAGTTGTTACGGAGAGTTGGAGGAACGCAGGTTATATAAGAGGATTGAATAACTGAATACAGAAGACAGAGATATTACAATAATCGGAGAAAATGAGGATAAGGGATTGAGGATTTTGGTGAGAGTGGCATGTAAGGAGGTAAGGCGGTAAATAAACACTGTATATAATAATTATATTCTCGGAAGAGTAAGTGATGTTTTAACAGTATAATAGGGGAGGAAGTGAGGAGAAGATAATTATCGAAAGAAGGAAAAGTATGGATATACTTTATATGAAAAAGCAGTTAATATTACCTCCATGATGAAGAGAGAGAATAACAGCATCGGAATAGAGGTTAAAAAAGTGTGATTTTTGAGAGCGAAATTATACCCTGAACTCCTACACTAGCTGCAGCGAGCGAAACTGGAGCAACAACGAGTAAGAGAGGACAGTAGAATACAAGCGGCGGAGATGAGGGGTAGTTGAAGAAGAATGATGTATTGGAAAGAAGTAGGAGAGACAGAGAAGTGAGAGAAATACATAGAGCATAAGAGAGACAAAGAAAGATAGAATGACTGAAGATGGGATGTGGGAGATTGAGATCTGGGTGGGAACATCTGCAGAGATGGAGCAGGACAGAGAATGCCCAAAAAGAAGATGTGGAAGTGACGATGACCAGAGAGGGAAAAGACCAAAAGGAGGAATACCGAAACGAAAAAGAATGGCGAGGTACGGTGGAGTACTCTTCTGGAAAGAATGTCAGCTACCAAAAAGGAGTCTAAGAGAAGAGAAATGTGCAGCAGAGTGTTCTGGGAGAAAGACGCGTTGCGCCGGGGTTTCTGACAGGATAGGACTATGGTAGGAGCATGGATAACCACATTGTGAGAGGAGCGATATTAGTTGTGATCTCAGGGTGATTTTGGATGGGGTTACTTAAAGTAATGAAAGGGATTCAGGGTTTTCTTTTTTGTCGCTTAAATAATATTATGTCTGTCCACAATACTTAACTTATTATATTTCATTTTATCATATTCGCTATATGGTAAAACAGTTATATCCACTCAAGTTAATACTATAGAAAAATCCTTCACTGGAGAGAAAAGAAAAAAGAAAAAGATTATTGATAATAGTAATATATAATAATCCAATAAATATATATATATATAATTATATATTATTGTTATATACTGATGGATATTATTAATTTTATTATTTATATGTTATATAGTATATATTATAGTAGTACTAATAGATGATAAATTGAATAGTATATCTAAATTATCTATATATAGTATACCAGTGTTTTATCATTAATATTGCGAATATAAAATCAGCATGCTATTGCTTCTGCGTTAAAGTATAAGTCAAAATATGGTCAATAAACATTTCACCGAAAACGCCTCGTTCTTCCCACATGACTATCCAGGTCGATGAAATCCGTATTGATTGTGAATTACGAGTTATTGGAAATAATTCATAAACTTTTTGGTAAGTTAAAATTATTAACAAGAATCATTATCGTACTATTATTCAAGATTTGTATATAGGATCGAAGTATCCTTATCTCATCGTACTCACAGAAGAAATAGACAACGGATATATAATACTACGAATTAATAGTCTGAATTCTGTCTTTCTAGCTTTAATTGGTATACAACAAATGATAATGGAAAATATATGTAGCACCGACTCTCACAATTGTTGCGCTAATACAAGCCTCTATTCTGCAACTCATGCATGCGGTCGTTTACACAAGTCTCAATTAAATTAAACCGTGTTTTTTAGTGTAGTTAGGGTGTGTGCGCGAATGGTTTTTCAACAAGAATTCGATTATGCGAGCCCTTAATTCTTCGAACTTTCACTTCACTGTAGTCTAAGTATCAAAAGTCAAGGTGATCAGGTGACCCCACAGAAAGAGAATCCGTTATCTGAGTGCATTTTGAGGATCTTGGAGTCAATCTTGCCCGATTTTGTGAGTGTCCGGCTCGTACACTCCTCGACCTATCCAACGCTGGTAAAGAGTCAAAGTAGTTGCTGCAAATAAGTTACGAAGCAGATTATATCTACAGATTAAGAAATGATGCTTGCGATGAAAGGCGCCCGGTCGCTTGCATCCCCGACCCTCAATTCTATTCTTCCGATCCCTTAATTAAGTTAAAGTGTCTTCCCAATAAGATAGCTAATCGGTGCTAATTCAAACCTGCTCAAGAATATTGTGTCAGAGAGCTCTCCGAATTATAAGCCGTCGTCTTATTCAGGAGAATAAGAATGGACCTATTCAAATGGTCGCAAACCAATTCCGACCCCATCGACATTCAGATGGAAAAAATGAACTTGGTGGTTGATGGGCGAAACTATTTAGACAATATTAGACAGATGTCGGGTCTCAAGTCAGCCACAGTTATGGGTGTTGTTGGTGCCCGAAGTTCGATGATGGCTTCTGTAAAACAGAATTTTGCCTCGAGCTGTGGGTGAACAACTATTTCTGCTAAATGGTGAGAATTGTCTGCAGTTTTCTGTTGCTGCCATCGGACACAAAGCTATTTTGCCAGAAAATTCTGTTGGTACAAGTTTCCTGCACTCGCTTGGTATGTGTGATGATTGAGGTATGACATGAAGAGTGTGATGTTTCAATACCCTGGAAAGACTGTTGAATAACTTACATGTAGGGTTGCAGCAATCTTTCTGGTACTTGTTGTAGGACTGTCCTCAAATTCTTGGAGAACCTGTTCTTCGCATCTGGAGTTGATACTTGCGAGGTCTCTCGGTTTTTCCATAGCTAAGTTATTTAATAAATTGTGACTGGTGTAAGTTGACCAGACGAAGACTCTCGTCTCTTTTCGAACTCTCATCATTGCTAAATTATCTCCGGAGTTGATAAATGACAATGACGATTAGCGTACATTTCTTACATAAGATTGGGAGCTTCTGATGGCTGGCTTAATGAATTACCGTTCGTACACATAAACAAAGCAATTTATCGCACGATTCAGCGTAGTTTTTTGGCATATGTCATTGTGATGAATATAGTGTATGACAAGCACTTGAAACTTACAGAACTTGACGTCGTACACGGTTAATACTATATTATGTATAAATGAAGCAGATACGAGAGAATATGAGTAAATAACGTAAGAGTGATCTTTTTTAAAAAAAATTTTTACTTATCTATTAAAAGCTAAGATGTTAGGTATAATAAATCGTGAAGCAATGTAAATATATCAGATATGTCCCACATAAGTTTCATCACCTGTAATCTTGGAAACTGAATATGTTCGAATTTTCGGTGAAATTGTTTATTGACACATGTTATCTATATTTATGCAAGTAATATCATACTGAATTTTTTATTCGCAAATATTTAACGATAATTATTATATATATATATTAAATAATTATATATATATATATATATTAGATATATATATTATATATATATATATATATATATAAATATTAAGTATAATTATATATTATTTATAATATATATTTATATATATATATAATATATTAGGTAAATATATATAAATATATAATATATATATATATATTAAATTTATATATATTATAAATTAAGGCGTAGACAGGAGGGTCAGGGGTTCAACCTCCCGAAATAATATTATTTTAGCGATCAAAAATTTTGATTCCTTATGTAGGTCATAAATTAATAAATAATAATTAATAATATATAAATAATAATTAAATAATAAATTAATAATAATAATAATAATTAATTAACAATATAATAATAATATAATAATAATAATATAATTAATAATAATAATAATAAAAAAAATAATAAAAATTAATAATAATTAATATTATAATACATATAATAATGAATAATAATAATAATAATAATAATAATAATAAATAATAAATAATAATAAATAATAATAATAATAATAATAAAAATAATAATATATTATATAATAATAATAATAGTAATATATCAATGAAAATAAGAAAAGTATTTATTAATGGAAAGAGGAGACATATTTGTGGTCTGATCCGTAACGATTTCCTAGGTCAAGTGGCTGTTCCTCATTAAACAATGAATATATAGATAATTATAGAGAGTCAGACTAAATGTTAGTAAAGTTCCTAAGTTTGCAGGATTGATAGCGAAATAATGGCGCTACCTCTGTAAGGAATATAATGATGGATGTATAAAGATTTATAAAAGATAAGGAGGAGCTGTAATCGTTGATGGTATGATGCAGGTTCATTCTTCTTCAGCTAAATTTTTCTTCCTCATTACATTTCTCTTCTAAAACTAAATATTCTCCTCATAACCATGGTGCGATCTTAAGTCTTATAATTCTCTGCCAAATTCAGGTCTAGAGATGATTATGAAATGCCTATCGGGGCTGGAAAATTTACTCTGTTCTCACTATCACTCTCAACTAAAATTATTCATTTAAGCTAAAAAATCGTTTGACAGGGATACTCTTTCTGATGAGGCAAAGACTGTGCTTTCTTCAAAGAAAGTGCGCAACCTCCTTTAGTATCTCTACTGACTGAAATGCTTTTCAGTCTACTAGCAAGCTTCTGAGTAATCTCGCGCATTAATACCTAACTTATTATTGTAACTTGAGCCATCATTTGTGTTCACCGTTGCTAATTCTTCCAACTGAATAGATACTAATCTCTTCTGGCCCCGCTATGGCGTCAACTATATTCCTTAACTATAGTCTCAATAATACTAGCCACTTCCTACTTGCAACCTACAGTGTGTTGGAGAAGTCTCTCACATAATGTCTCTAACCTATAATTACCGAAAAAGAAGTCCAAGCTCTGACCCTGTTGCATAACTATCGTTCACGCTGTAGCTCGTCACTTGTTTATATTCTATCTAAGATCTTTTGAAACCCTTATCTCGACTTTACACTTCTTAGATTACATTTGGAAAACCCTCCGATCAAGACACATTTTAACGCGTCTACGTTGCTACGAGAGTATCTACTTGTGAGATTAAATTACTATTCCTTATGCTAAGCCGATTTAGGTTTTCGGCTTCAGGAAACTACGGAGACTTGCGGTAGTGGCTCATATGGACAAATAATCCAAAACATTTTATTTGAACTCGGTATGGCAAACGCGTCATCTGCTCTCCATAAACTCCCCTCTTTTGAGTTTCCTCCTTCTCTATCTTTCTTAAGTCTAGCTTTCTTTCTATAAATCGGCTCAATAATTCGGTTTGTTGTTGATGGTCGGACTATCAATTTCTAATTCTTTTCTGCAATGAGTGGGTGTTCCTCCAGGTTATGTCTTATCTTCAACCTAGATACTTTATCCTTACTTGAGTCTAATTGATCTTCTCAGCCTAAGCAGCCTCTAACTCTTAGTATGCGCACTCGGATTCAGATGACTCCGGAGCGCCTTTCATTTCTTATTAACTCATATCAATCTACTCCCACGTTTACTTCTGGATTGCCGTCGTCGTGCCTAATCGTTACCGATTT
>JABUQX010036039.1:55000-85852 GCA_015478945.1 Trachelipus rathkii | reverse complement strand
AAGGGCGTTTATAAAACCTGTTCTGCACTTTTCCATTCATTTGACCCTCCTCTATTCTGTTGTCGGCGCTGAATGTTGGTGCTTTATCTCTTTTTTTATAGGTTACGCAGCGCAGGTGCTCGAGGAAGCCCTTATTCACTCGCGTACAGCACCACCCTTTACGCGCCCCTTTGGACACGCACTACTTTTGCTACTAATTTGTCCTGACTCGCATTTATAAGATTTTGTTGCAAGAGTATTGTAAATGTAAACTCCTCGCCTCATGAATGCAATGAATTTTGACGTCATCAGAACATAATCTTTTCACAACTAGTACTTCGTTTTGACATTCAATAAAATCTCTATCACATTGACCAGTTCCTCCAGTTCCTCAAGTTCTTGCCTTGTTCATTGTCCTTATTTAAATTTTCAAATGCAAGGATCATATTTGATGCTTTATCCTTAAATATGCTAATTACTTACCTCTTTTAATTTCGAATTCATTGAAAGCATGAAAACAAGTTGAAACATTGAAAGTATAGATACAATAAGAAGCCACATGGGCCTATCAAGACTGCCTCAGTCAAACTAAGGGTAAAAAGGCCCAATCTTCCAACATGCTCATGCAAAAACCACACAGCACCCTAGGGCTTGTCAATATCTTACCTAGAATACACTAACTAAACTACTACCAAAAGCAAAAAGTATAGCTAAAGTACATACTAACCATACTACAAGGTTTCATAAGTTTGTCTTAGTTTCAACATGCAATTTTATTTTTTTATTTTTTTTTTATTTTAGACCACTCTACTCAAGAATGGTAACCCCTCCATACGGACCGAAGCCCGCATAAAGCGGCCGTGCGAAGGGACCAATGATGGTGGATTTCGGTAAAATCTTTCCCGCCTCCCATCACCTACCAGCACCAAGTGTGCGGAGTTACACAACTCCATGATCCCTAAATCTCCATCCCCTCGTATTTACACGACTGTGTATCTACAAGGGAGAACTGTCACTCGCTTATATACAGAGTTCTTATGACACGGGCGGGTAACGTGCCGGGCGAGAGTCTTCGGAAAACTCCAGCCCCGATGACAAACATGGAGCCCAGCCCCATCCACCGGCGGCACTGTTAAAGAACCGCCAGATCGTCGCACTGCCTTCAATCAAGCGCACTTCTAGCAGCTTGATGGACTTCGCCATTTTCAACCGCTTCAACAAGGCGTGCGACCTCCCTGCCAAGTCGCCCCGCCAGTTGAAGGCTACAACACTGAACTCGATGACAGCTCGTCCTGAACGGGCTCTCACCCACTCTTCAATAGCAGGCACCTTGTAGTAGTCGGCCTTCCGATGGACAACCACATCAAGGGCGCACGCTTTCACATCTGCCACTACCGTAGTGTAAACTACTAGGGCAGTCCCTTTGTCCCAGAAAACCAAGTCAGGTTTTTGCAGGCCCGCTGGAGTGGGGAAGGCAGGCTCCAGCAGGACTTGTCAGCCCCTCTTCTCTAACTCACGATTTTAATAGGAGCGTTCAATTATTATGGCGAACCGTTCCCTAAAATGGGCTACCGCCCGGAACGATTCCCTGGAGGGAGAACATTGTCCCAAGGTTTCACCCTGGACCAACTCAATTCACATCTTATCGCGGCGTATCGGGAGCGCACATCCATCTGTTTAGGATTCTTTCCTCGCGTTTTGCAATCAGGGTATGTCGGATTTACGCGGCTCGACATACACTGAACCTCAATCCGGGCGAGTGCCGTCTTCAATCCAGACCGTAACAGCCCGATTGCTGTCGTAGCACCCGCCAGAATCGAGTCCAACGTCTCTAAACTCCACTACTTGGAAGCCAGCCTCCTCCTCTTCGCATGAACCGGTATTCCTGACTAGCTGAAAAAGTCACGGCAGGCGCCCATACACCGCCCTGCGCGTTCCATCTCGCCACACGCAATGATTCAAGTGAGCGCCCAAATTTACTGCTCCAAACTCCGGTATCCGCCAGCCCACCCCTGCAGGCAGGTTGACTGAAACATGTAGACCGGAGACGCATCGGAAGGAAAGTCCATAAAACTTGCCTCACCTCTCCCGAACACCATTCTATCTATGCCTCACGCAGCGCCCTGATTGTAAGGCGCTCGTGCCGCAACCTGTATGTGTATTTGGGTATCAGATAGTTGGCTAACAAGTGCCAACTTCTGTTGTGGTGAGGTAAGCCGAGAGAGAGGTTTCCTCGAGGCCTGGCCCCCCAAACTCCCCCCAAAGAACCATTTGCGCTACGCCAGAAAGAGCGTGACCCGAACTCCTTCCTAGGTCATTTGAGTTAAAACAACCTGTTAGGTTGCATCGTCGATATGGTTTGTCTCCCTTCGACACTACGAATGGAAGCTGCGCGTGTGGTCGTTGGACAAACTTTTTGGCCGTCACTAGCCAGCGCAGACAACGACGGCGCATTTGGTTTGAACCCAAACTCGGACCCAACGAAATCTCGCCGCCCTCTCGCCAGAGACAAACCAGCTGGTTTGGCTTGTGCATCCCAGCCGCTGAAGAGGCTAGGACGCACTAAAGTCAATCTTGCAAAGGCCAGACGATGACAGCCTTGCTGGGCCCGCCCATAGGGACATCCACAATCAGTGGATTTTTGCTTTGCTTATCGCGTTTTGCTACCCGAAACATGGGCCCTGGGCTCAAAAAAACCTTAAGCCCCCACAAGAGATAAAGAAGCCCATCCGTGGGGAAACCAGTCGAAGGTACGTCTTGAAAGTCGATGAAAGTGAATATACAAGTTTCCGCGGCCTCCACTCAAACCTTGTTTCGAAGACCTTCTGCAGAAGGTAAATATTTTGGGATGTAGACTGGCCAGACCTGAACCCAGATTGGAATTGAAAACTAGATTCCGGTTAATTTGGCTTAGTCGGAATACACTATATGATCTTAAACCCACCCATATACCTATTCCAAAATCCTTTTTCTTAAAATGCTTGCAAGTGAGTGCACACTCAAAAAACCTCTGCGGCAAACCATTCCAAAATGAATGCTTTTACATAAGGAATGATGGAAGACATCAAAATGGCTATTTTTCTGATTCTCGTAATTTCGTCTTCCTACCGTGCTTGATTCTACTATAAAGAATTTATTGGTCTCTCCGTATTATCAATAGATGTAAATATTTTATAGACCTGTATCATGTTCCCTCTAAGAAATTGCCTTCCTACAGAAAACATTGCCCGCAGCTCTTTAAGCCCTCTCCTCATAAACTTTCTTGCCCTCAAAACCAAGAAGAAGTAAATCCCACAATGTTGTTCTGCTTTGCACTCTCTCTCTACCTTATTTATGTCTTAAATAAGGGGTCCCAAAGCTTGTGCACTGTACTCTAATACTGGCATAACAGCTATGTATACTGGCTTTCTCCTGATAAGCTTCCTCTGCTTTTGCAAACTACATTTTGTCCTTGCGGATATTTATTACACCCTCTTCGCATCTGTCTTCCTAATCGCCCCATATTTGGGGGTGAGTGCGAAACATACACAAGAACAGAGGGAAAAGTGGTGATATAGTTAGAAGAACATGACGGCAAATCGAAAAGAATTCGCCCTTCTTCCTTTACCTGTTCTCCTGTATATCACTGTGTTTAAGTCAGGAAGTTTGTCCAAGTTCTGAGGAAAAAAAATTATTTCACCCCAGGCGCTTCATTTGAACGTTTTCAAAAACAAATTTCCATTTATAGTCCTGTTATTGAAGAGCTTACTTCAGATGTTCCAAAACTTTTTCCTTTTCTTTTCCTATTTCTCAAAAAATTGAATTTTAATGAAATTTAATATATATATATATATATAAATAATATATATTATAATAATATATATATATATATATTATATAATATATAGTATTATATATTATAACATATATTATTATATTATATATATATATATAATATATATAATAATTAATATAATATATATATATAATTATATAATATATATATTATATAAATATTATATATATAATGATATATATATAATTATATAATATATATATCATAATATAATTATATATATAAAATTGATTTGAACAGTAAAGCTTATTTCTGATATTCTGAATTTACAAGTAAGTGAAATAAATGGTTCTTCATTGTCAAAACCAATTGTATATTTAGAATTTGATGATAAAATGGAATATGACTGCCATATTTAACTCTTAAAAAAAAAATAATAAGATTTTTTTATTTTTGTTTAAGTTGTGTGTAAAATTTTTGGAACTTACTTTTACTTTGCAATAAAATTTTTTTATTTTTGTCAACAATCGTTTGTGACGCCGTGATCAAGGAAAAAAAAAAGGTTCCAAATTGAAAAGGACTTTCAAAAGATTACTTCAAACGTCAAAATGGGGTGGAAAAAAGGATTAAAACAAAAAGAGAATTGTGCGAAAAGCCTCTGTTGCAAATATTGTAATTGAAATTTTTAAAAAAATTTAAAAGTAATGAAGAGTATAATATAAATTCGATCTGAGATTTTCATAAAAGAACAGTTTTAAATGTGTCCCACTTGTAAAAAAATTATGATGGTTTAAACGCAAAATCACACTTAAGCTCTCACCTTCTAACTCACAGCAGTTTTAAATTACTTAAATGTTAAGTTATTTAAAATGTTCTGAAATGTATAGCTATGGTGTAATCATAAAGGAAGCTTAAGATTGCACATGTGAAACCAGTCAAAATATAAAAATATTTAAAAGATGTTTAGAGTGTGGCTATGAGTGTAACCATAAAGGAAACTTAAAATTACACATGGTTACTCATCAAAATATAAAAATTTATTAAATGTTCCAGAAGAAATGTGGCTATGAGTGTAATCAGAAAGGAATCTTAAGATTACACATTCTTACTCATCAAACATATTAAAGTTATTTAAATGTTCTGAGTGTGCGCTATGAGTGTAATCAGAAAGGAATCTTAAGATTACACATGCTTACTCATCAAAATATGAAATTATTTAAATGTTCTGAGTGTAGCTATAAGTGTATTCAGAAGGGAATTAAAAAAAAAAACCAACATGGTTCTAGCATAAAAAAAAGATAAAATTATTTAATGTTCTGGGTGCCACTATGAATAATCTAAAAGGAAACTTTTAAAAAGCCAATGCTTACGCATCAAAATATTAAAGTATTTAAATGTTTCTGAGTGTGGGCTATGAGTTGTTATCAGAAAGAAACTAATGACACACATGCGTTACGCAATCAAAAATATAAAATTATTTTAAATGTTTCTGAGTGTGGTCATGAGTGCAAACGTAAAGAAAACTTAAAAAAACACATGCTAACGCATCGAGATGTAAAGTTATTTAAATGTTCTGAGTGCAGCTATGAATGTAATCGGAAAGAACACTTAATAGCACACACGTTAAATCATCAAAATATAAAGTTATTTAAGTGTTCCGAGTGCAACTATGAATCTAATCGGAAAGAGCACCTAAAAACACACATGTTAAAAACATCAAAAAATAAAGTTATTTACATGTTTTCTGTAGTGGTCGGCTCATGGGTTGTAGATCGAAAAGAATTTTCAAATACACATATTGTAGATTGCCCTCAATGATAAAATTTATGTTTTAGAATGTTTCTGGAGTGCGGCATGAGTGTGCAATCAGAAAGGATGCTTAAGATTACATATTCTTACTCATCAAAATATAAAATTATTTAAATGTTCTGAGTGTGGCTATGAGTGTAATCAAAAAGGAAGTTTAAGATTACACATGCTTCAACATGAAAAAACAAAAAAATTTAAATGTAAAGAGTGCGGCTATGAGTGTAATCACAAAAGAAGCTTAGCAAGACACTTGCTTACGCATCAAAAAACGAAATTATTGAAATGTTCTGAGTGTGACTATGAGTCTAATCAGA
Source organism: Trachelipus rathkii (assembly GCA_015478945.1). Taxonomy (NCBI): domain Eukaryota; kingdom Metazoa; phylum Arthropoda; class Malacostraca; order Isopoda; family Trachelipodidae; genus Trachelipus; species Trachelipus rathkii. The sequence goes on along the minus strand of JABUQX010036039.1, from coordinate 79,975 downwards.
AAGGAAACTTAAAATCGCACATGCTTACGCATCAAAATATAAGTTTATTTAAATGTTCTGAGTGTGGCCATGAGTGCAAATGGAAAGGAAACTTAAAAAGACACATGCTAAAGCATCAAAATTTAAAGCTATTTAAATGTTCTGATTGTAGCTATGAATGCAATCAAAAAGTTCATTTAAAAAGTCACATGCTTAGTAAGCATGGAAATATGTAGCAAGCAATAACATAGTGAAGAACGAAAAGGGCGAAACAGGTGTACTTATCGAACCAAAGGACAATCAATGATTAGCAAAATGATAATGGAAAATAATAGAGTTCGAAAAAATTTATCTATGACATATTTTAATTACCAGAAGGCTTATTCCTCATTCAAGGCTAAAAGAAACCTTGAGCATCTAAGAATTTTTATAAACACAAATTATCATGTTTTATTTTTAAGATTTTAAGCCTGTCTCAACATTTTTTTTTATTTTATGTAAATATTTTTTTTGTGTGTTTAGGTGTGTGTGTTTGTGCATGTGTGTGTACAGGGGTTTTGTATTGACTTTGCCAACGTCCGTGGCCTAAACGCTAACTTCGAATCTGTTGAGTATCACCTTTCTAACTCTCATCCCAACCTCTTACTTTTGTCCGAGACCCAACTATCCATTAATTCTTTTTCTAATAAACTTAATATCTCATACCACAACTTTTTTCACAATTTTCGCCTATATAAATATTAACACTCCCGTAACACGTCTCGTAAGCCTTGAGTCTCCTAACTTTGATATTCTATAGCTTAAGATCTTCTTACTACTACCATTATCTTGTGTTTCTGCTACTGCTTTCCCTATGGAACCGTTTTCCCGGCTATTTTTGATTATCTTACTACCTCTCACGAGACTGTTACTTCTTCTCATCCAAATGCTGAGGTCCTCTACTTGGGTACTTCAACGTACACTACACTGAGTGGTTGGGCTCCTCTCATATATATACAGGTTGGAAGGAGGCCGTGACATTCAGTATTATCAATGATCTGGAACAGTTGATTAAGTAACCTACACACATCCCAGATCGTTCTAACCAATTCTTGAACACACTTGACCTATGTTTTACTTCTGATCCTTCTCTCTACAAATACACAATTTTCCCTCCTATTGGTAACTCGGACCACAATCTTGTAACTCTTAATTATAACACTTTCTCTAGACCCCCGATCCTGTTCGTTTTGTTTTTCGTGTGACCCCAGAGTGATGCTTGGGGTACGCCAAAGAAGTAGCTTCACGATCACTTGCGAGTGTATGATTCTTTTTGTATCAAGTGATGCGATTAATATATATTATTATATTATATATATATATAATATATTATATAATAGATATTATATATATTATTATATATATATATATATATTATATATATATATATATCATAATAATATATTATAATATATATATAAATATAGTATATATATAAACGTCCGGGCAAATTTAATGCGTCACCCGTAAATATAATTAAAAAACCTATTCATATTGGGAAATGTAGGGCTTAGGTTTTTTTATTTGGTTCATACCTAACTTGGAGTGTTACACAGGTATAAAATTATTTAAAAAAGATGAAATTTACAATACCTGAAAACGAAATTAAGGCAAAAAAAGAAAACAAAGAAATATGGATATGATGATGATTTTGTTAATCAACAACAATATTCTACAAATTACAAGGTGAAATGCACGAGATGCAGCATAAAGGTGTCTAATAAATGGTTTGTCCCCCTCTGGCCCTTCCAAACTTCTCAAGCCTTTCGGCATTGATGAAATGATCTTGGGGATGGTCTCCTGCGGGATGTTGTCAAAGCTGTTTGCAAGCTCCCTGAGTTTGGACGGAGCATTGTCACGGCGATCGAACACGCCCTAGCCCAACAAATCTCAACACGTTTCAATGGATGTCATGTCGCGGGCTCCTCGGCGAGGAATGGCCAGGAGTCTGATCCTTACCTTTTTGTAGGGCTACCGTTGGACTACCTGCTGCAGAGTGCTTGTGTGCTGGCTATGTTATGTCATTGTCCATGGGAGTAGTAACCAACAAAAAAAGGACGCCCAATGGAAAAGAACGTTGAAAGGCCACTATATACTCTTGGGGGATGTCTTCCGCATACCTTTTAGCAGTTAGCTTTCCTCTGCTCACGATATGCAATGCCGTACGAGCACCCAAACAAATGCCTGCCCACACCATTACAGAGTCACCTCCAAAAGAAATCCTTGGGGAGATATTGCAAGCAGAAAAGTGCTCACCTGCACGTCTTTAAATTCGCTGACGTCCATCTGGTCCTTGTAGTGTGAACCTCGACTCATCTGTGAGTTGTCCAATCTCCATACGCATTGTTGAAATGAAATCGCAACCCGGATGCTCACTGATTAGCAGGAGAGGGCTGAGTGGCAGACCTTTGTAATCACGTGTACGCTCGGAAATGGGCACATGATCGTGACCTGTGTTGTTGCTGTACCGCTTGTTACGGAAACGATCACGAAAGCACTGCCAGCGAGGAATCTGTTCATCTCTCTCGGACGTCGCCCTCGGGCACCCCTGACCATGGCCGTCTACGGTTACTGCCAGTCTCCCTAAACGTCGTTTGGTTTACCCCGAGTTGCTGAGCCACCGGTCTCTGAGATGGCTGTTTCCCGACCAGTGTGATTAACTTCCATAATGGCACGATTCCTCTTCTCTACGACGTCTTTCCATTTTGTGACAGTCTTGTGTCAAGCCTACGACTTGAGCAATGTTTGTTCGTTTAGTTGGGTGGTGTCCTTGCTATCTGTGTTCTCCTCCATGAAACACGTACTTTCGGATTTTTCCGTTTACCAAACCCTAGCTTACATTTCCCAAAAACGAAATCCAGTTTACATTATATTTACAGTTGATGCATTAAAAATTTGTTCCTCGAGTTTTTATAATATATATATATATATATATATATTATTCATATATAATATATATATAATATAATATATATATATTAGTAGATATATTATATATATATTATATATATATATATATATATAGATATATATTTATATATATATATATATATATATATATATATATATTTTAGGAGATATATAAAAAGTTTTAAGCCACCAAGAAGGACTTTGCGTCCTGTCAGTTCCGGACCCATCGAGAGAAGGTCCTTGCGGAACACGAGGCCTAACGACCAATCCGCTGGCTTTGCCAGGCCTATCGCGGAAGCCGGAAAATTTCCCATTGATAGCAAAGCACCGCTGCCAATGTCTCTTAATGTCGAGTGCAAAGAAGCTAGAGTTAGTAGAGAATAGCTCACATTCTCTCGCTCCACCCCAGTCTCGAACCTGGCCCCCTCGCTTGCTAGGCGAGTGCTCTACCCTGAGTAGGACGGTAATATTATATATATATAATATATATATATATATATATATATATATATATAATATATATAGTATATATATATATATATATATATATATATATATATATATATATATATATAATATATATATATATATATATATATATATATATATATATATATATACTATATATATATATTATATATATATATATATATATATATATATATATATAATATATATATATATATATATATTATATAATATATTATATATTATAATATATATATATATGATATGGAATAAAGCAGTGTTTACATTTTAATATTGGTTAGTTAATTAAGTTAAGTTTGGATTAGGTTAGGTCCTTGTATCCAAAATTTATTGTATTTACCCTAAAATTATTAAAATAAACGATATCATTAATTATTGATTTTCCTCCCTGAGTTCATACTTGCTCATAAATAGCCTATATATACTATATATTATATATATATTATATATATATTATATATATATATATATATATATATATATATATAATTATATATAATATATATATATAATTATATATAATATATATATATATATACTCATATATATATATTATATTATAGCTACTGAGCGGGTACAACTTAGAATTATTTTCGTCTTAGGGTACGCGATTTCAAAAAAAGTTGTGGAGGATCCGCTGCTCTAGACCACTGATCCTCTTCGTTTTGTTCTTCGTGTGATCCTCTTACTATCGCCCATATATTTGTGGGTTGCATCGCAATCTCAGACCATTCGCCTCAAGTTCTTTCCTGACATACTTGCCATTCCTTTTCGGAATCGCCTTGCTCATATTTTATCTGGCTCCCCACATTTTCGAAGTGACAAAATTTTTGAGCTCCTCCATGAACTGAACACCTATCGAATATAAACCTCTTGATCCCGTTATTTATTTTTCTCATCGTTCTGTGTAGGGACTTCCCCTGTTGTTGGTTTTACTGACACGGTATAGCCGTCCCTTTTTGCGTGCCGTGGTGGTCCCAGAACACATCCATTTAAAAAAAAAAAAAAAAACTCAAGCAGCTCCACCTTGCCCTGAACGTACTTTCTATTACTTTAATCGGGCTAGTTGGGGGGGGGGGTGGCATTGCGTCGCTTCTTAGCTACCTACCCTTGGCATGAATCCTGTTTTGACTCGGATGATGCTTCAGTGACTGCTGAAAAATTAGGGGCCCGTAATCTCCGAGGGAATGAGCAGGTTAATTCCATCTTTCACTAAATCATCATCATCTCATAATCCGTGGTTCGATGGCACTTGCTCTCATGCTCTTCAGGACAGAGACAATGCTTATCGGAAATGGAAAAACTCTCCTTCTCTCATCACTCTTGCTAATTTTCGTTCAACTCGGAATCGTTGCAGGAATATTCGTGAGGCTAAGCGTGCTTTCACCAAAAGGAAGTGCGCTGACCCCCTTGGATCTCCTACTGATAAAAATTTCTGGCCCCTTGTCAAAAATATCTCATAACTTCTGTAAATCTGCCTTTCCTCCTCTTATTCGCTCTGACGGATCTGTTGCTAATACTCCTGAAAAGGCTAATCTCTTCAGCCTCCTCTTTTCATCTAATTAAACCCTGGACGATTCCGGCAACTCTCCTCCTCTCAGGTGTCCTATGGCTCTGCCTGTGATTACAAATGTTCAGGTACATGAGATCCTGAGGTTTTTGGCCCAGACGGCATTCCTCTTTGTGTTCTGAGGGACTGTGCTTCCGAGCTGGCCCCTGTTCTCTTTCGTCTCTACTCTCTTTGCCTCAATTCTAACACTTTCCTTCAGTGCTGGAAGCGCGCATATGTTCAGCCAATCCCGAAGAAGGGTAGTCGCTATGATCCTTCTAACTATCGTCCTATAGCTCTCACTTGTATTCTGTCCAAAATCTTTGAAACTCTCCTCAACTCTCATTTCCCATGGATCATTTGGGATCTCATTCCCTCCTTTCAGATCACCAGTATGGCTTTCGACATTCGAGGTCAACTGGTGACATTCTTTCCTATCTCACTGATTTATGATCTTCTGCCCTTAGGGATTATGGGGAGTCATGTGTGGTGGCGCTTGACATATCCAAAGCTTTTGACCGGGTATGGCATGCGCCGCTGCTCTCTAAGCTTCTTCCTTTGGGTTTCCTCCTCCTCTTTGCTCATTTTCATAGTTTTCTCTCAGATCTTCCCATACCGACACTTGTTGATGGAGCGACCTCTTCTTCCTTTCCTGTTAACTGTGGTGTTCCGCAAGGTTCTGTTTTATCTCCAACCTTATTCTTACTATTCATTAACGATCTTCTTAGCTGCTCATCTAACTCAACTATTCTTATGCCAAATGACTCAACTCTTCATTCTTCCACTCAATTCAAATCTGCTCCCTCTTTCGCTTCTAGAGTTTCTTCTCAACTTCAGCTTTCCGATTCTATTCTTGCTGATAGGGATTTGATTTCCCGGTGGGGTCACCTCAACCTTGTGAAGTTCAACTCTTTTAAAAAAAACAACTTCACACCTCTCCCTCTCTCTCAAAAGCACCTCCAAACTTTCCTATCTTCTTCGAAGGCTCTCCCGTCTCACCTGTGGACACCATAAAAATTCTTGGTCTGAACATAAACAGTAAACTCTCTTGGAGACCACATCACAACGGTTGCTAATGTGTCCTCAAAAAAGCTGGGAGTTCTGTTCATGTTGCGGGAATCTTTTTTTCGTTCTTCCGATCAGTTACTTCAATTATATAAGGGTCTTATCCGCCCTTGTATGGAGTACTGTTCCCACATTTGGGGGGGGGGGATTCCTGTTCTGCCTTTCTTTTGGATAGAGTTGAGTCTAAAGCTAAAAGATTAATAAACTGTCCTCTACTTTCCTACTCCTTTGACCCACGATCTCTCTCTCTCTCTCCTCTCTCATCTCCTCTCTCTCTTCCTCTCTCTCTCTCCTCTCTCTCTCTCTCTCTCTCTCTCTCTCTCTCTCTCCTCTCTCCTCTTTCTCTCTTTTCTCTCTCCTCTCTCTCTTCTCTCTCTCCTCTCTTCTCTCTCCTCTCTCTCTTCTCTCTCTCTCTCTCTCCTCATCTCTCTCTCTCCTCTCCTCTTCTTACTCGTCTCCTCTCTCTCTCTCTCTCTCTCTCTCTCTCTCTCTCTCTCTCTCCTCTCTCTCTCTCTCTCTCTCTTTCTCTCTCTCTCTCTCTCTCTCTCTCTCTCTCTCTCTCTCTCTCTCTCTCTCTCTCTCTCTCTCTCTCTCTCTCTCTCTACTCCTCTCTCTTCTCTCTTTACGGCAGGTGCTCGAGAGAGTTGACTTCTCGCATTCCATCACCATTTCATCGCTCTCGTAGCACAAAGAGTGCCCTGCTTTCTCACTACTTCTGTGTGAACATTGGGAACTCCAGACTTGTTCGTTGTGGTGCCTCATCCTTTCCAGCATTTCTCTGTGGAACCTTTTTCATCTGTCAGCTGGGGGGGTTTCCCCATTTTTATGTTTTTTTTATTATTATTTTATTATTATTATTATTATTATTATTATTATTATTATTATTATTATTATTATTATTTATTATTATTTTTATTATTCGGCCCCCTCCTTGAAAAGATCTTCCCGTGAGTGGTGGTTACCTTTAGTAAAATAAAATTAGAAAAAACTGCAGAAGTTCCTGAAGTTCGAGGTTAATAAAAAGATAATAGATAGTATTAGAAAAAAAGATATTAAGGCTACCGTTGCAGTGAATGCGTGTTTAGAGGAACTTGAATTTTATTGATTTTTTTTTTCTATTTTGGATTTGGGTTTTATTACATTCTCAACGGAATCTGAAAAAAGTAACAAATTTTCATTACTCTATAGATTTGGAAAGGAAATTTATTAGTTTGAATGACAACTGTTGAGACTAGATTCGTCGATGTCTATCAAAGGTTTTCTCCTTTAAAAAATTGAAACTTCACAAGAGATAAGTTAATATAAAATGAAATGAAATTCGTCAATACTCATCCACTTTAATCGTAGCCTAAGGATGCTGAGAGACGAATAAAGGTTGTAAGTAACTTCTCTCAGCAGATATTGGAATGATTTTGGACTGAATATTTGTGCTTTCATCGTTCTCAATAAAAAACGGAAGAGCCCTGCTTAAACATCATAAAAAATAGCTTGAAATTAAAGAATTTGACGGACTGGAGTTATAAATGTTTGTTTTAAATGGCTACAACTCTTTCATTAATAACGTTTAAATTTAAAATTTATTCCACCAAAATAAATAAAATTTAAATGTAATTAAAGTGAAAATTTATAAAATTTAATAAATACATAAATGAAGATACTGCTGACTCAGTTGAATTTTAATTTATTCCTTATACTCACAAACTAATTGTTAAAATTCATAATTACCTCGAGTTAACTTCATAATTACCTCAAGTTTACCTAATAAATGGTAAACGAAATTATGAACAGATTCGTGGTTGTGAGCGAAACTAACTAAATAATTTTTTTATTTGAACTTTAGCAATAAACTAAATGAATATTGAAATACAGTGGCGTTTGAAGTTTTCAACTAATAATACTCCTTTTACGATCAAAATTTTGTTTTTTCTTGATTCCCCAAATTAAAAAAAAAATGCTATAACGATTTTAATAAAATTTGATTGGATAACAAGGATGAAATTTGATTAAAAACGAGTCAGTGGTTTTGTGCAGACACTGTTTCAAACTTTTCAAATATTTGAAATTATTTTCCGAATTAACAATTGAATATACTTATGAAATAAAATATTTCGATGAAAGTTTTGTAAAAATATTTGATCATTGTTTTGTTGATGTATTGAATTCAAATTGTTCGCAAGGCATTCTCCAAGAACAACATGATCCTGGCAGTATTTTTTCGACCTTGAGAAGGCTTATGATACTGCTTGAAGGAATAACATTTTAGTGAAACTCCATTCGTTGGGCTTACATGGGATACTCCCTCTCTTTCTTCAGATCGGTTCAAAGGCGGTGTGGATCGACCCTCTCCAGACACTTTGTTTTGGATGATGGTGTGCCACAGGGCAGTGTACTGAGTGTCCTCCCCTTTGTAGTGGGTTTTAATGATGTGGAATCTACTGTTCCTTCATCCATCAAATGCTCCCTTTACGTGGATGACCTTGCCCTCTATGTTGCGGGTACGAAGCTTCCGTGTATGGAAAGAAAACTTCAATCTGCCTTTGGTGGCATCACTGAGTGGAGCTGCAAGGGAGACCTTGATATGGCGGTGAAAGCGCTCTACGATCCCATTTTCTTGCGGATGGAAGCTGATAGTGTGGATCTTCTCAGTACCAAGGGGACGCATTGAATCTCTCCAAATGAAGGATTCGAATTGACGTCCCTGTTCTGAAGTGACGGAGAGTGGAACTCCGAAGCGCTAAATCCAGTGAGCCATGAAAGCTTTGGCAATAGATTCCGCTGTAGTGACAGTGATAGGAATGGCTTCGGTCCATCGAGTAAAACGAAGGTGGTAGAGGACCAACGATGTCGATGTGAACTCTTTCGAAGCGTTCACCAGGCAGCAAGTATGTGCCTAGAGGAGCATTTGTGTGCCTCTAAACCTTGGAACGCTGACACGAAAGACTTTCACGAGCCCACTTTTTCACGTCGGTATTAATATCGGCCACACAAAGAGAGCCATAACAAGCTTTCGTGAAACCTCTATACCTGGATGAGAAAGTGAGTGGAGGTTGCTAAAGAAGAGTTTGCGAAAAGCAGTAGGGACGAAGGGACTAGGCTGTCCTGTGGACACGCCACACAGGAGATTCTTTTCTATGTAGGGGAGGGCAATTCACTGCAGCTGTAGAGGAAAACCTTCTGGAAGAGCTAGGTCTTCAGACGCCTGACAAGTTGCCATGTCCTCGTAGTTGATGGTCGGTAGAGCAGACAGAGCGTTAACCTCGATGCGCGAGATGGCATCAGCAGTGAGGTTGTCTACTCCAGACATGTGCCGAATGTCTATAGTGAATTGTGAGACATATTTGAGATGAGCTTTTCTTGGTGATTGTCGTTCATGACGAGATGTCATCGCAAAGATGATCGGTTCTTAATCGGTGAGTATGTGGAACTCGCGGCCTTCCAAGAAGTGACGAATCGCAAGAAGTTCTCTGTCAAAAGTGCTATAGCAAATCTCGGTAGGTTGCAACTTGTGAGAGAAGAATGCAAGAGGTGCCCACACATCGTTCAGGTGTTGCTTCAGGACAGCACCGACGGCAAAATCGGAGGCGTATACCTGAATTCTTATGGAAGCGGAGTCCTGAGGATGGATAAGTAAAGTTGCAGATGCCAGTGCATCTTTTGAGGCATCGAAAGCAGCACGTGCCTTATCCGTCCATTCCACCTTGGTGGAATTACCTGATATCTTCTTCGGGCGAAGGAGAGCGGTGAAGGGGTGGAGAAGTTCGTTCGATGAACTCAGGAAACGGTGGTAGAAGTTGATCCTAACAAGATACTGACGAAGTTGTTTCTGACACTGCGGAAGAGAATAAAGCAAGAATGGTGTCCACACGGTCCTCCAGAGGACGGACGCCCTCTGCAGAAACTCTGTGGCCGAGAAAGGTGAGAGAAGAGACCCCAGGACACACTTCGCTGGATTAACACGAGGGCCACATTCGCTAAACCTGTTAAAAACCGCGCGAAAGTGTTCCTGGTGTTCTTCAGGGGTACGGCTGGCGATGAAGAGGTCATCGAGGTAAGTCCACGCAAAGGAAAGGCCGGCCTCGGAGGATGGTGTCAATAAAGCGTTGGAACGACTGTGCTGCATTTCTCAATCTAAAAGGCATTCTGATGAACTCGAAGAGACCAAAGGGAGTGACAACAGCCGTCTTTTGAACGTTCTCAGGTGAGACGGGGATATGAACAGATCAACCTTAGAAAAGATGGTTACACCATCTAGATATGAAGTATGTGGACCATGTGAAGAGAAGATCAGCTGCTCTTTGAAGGACGCACAATCACCACCTCCAAAATATGCTCAAACTCATCCTTAACTGCTTTGAGCTTCTCCTGAGGGAGGCGTCTAGCACAGGCGAAGATGGGGGCCCGTTGTTTCGATGTGATAGAGAACTGAATGTTGGGGTGGAGAGTTGGAAGTGCAGGGTGTAAGAGCGTAGGAAACTCCTACCGCGGGAGAGTAAACAATGGAGAATCATCTGGTGAAGGAGGGCGACTGAGGGAATGCTTCCCAGATCAGAAGGAGTGAGGGAACCTGAAGAAGAGGGAGTTGTGGTACCGTCAACCAAGCGCTTGTTCCCGAGGTCGACCAAGAGGTGGAAGCGGGAAAGAAAATCAACACCACGAATGGGCTGTGTGACATCCATGGAAACTTTCTCCGAAGAGAGAGAGAGAGGTCCAAGGAACACAAGCGCTCTCCATAAATGACTATAGAAGAGTCATTTGCCGCATGGAGTTTGCGGTGAGGAAGAGGCGGGGCGGAGTCAATGGAGGAGTCTCGAGAATGGAGGGAAACCATAGCGCCGATGTCGACGAGATAGAAACGCTTGGTGGTTTGGATGTACTTGTACACCTGTAGGACGGAATGAAGCGAAGAAGTGGGATTGCCAGTGTGCTCCATCGCTCCTACGGAACAATGGCTGAAGTGTTTCCCTCAGGGATGGCACGAAAAAAATAAAATGATTTAAATCAACTAATTATTTTACGTTATTTTTTTATATTTTTTTTTTTGTGTTTGTTTTAAAACTGATGACATCATTTGGATTTATTTAACATCAATAAAATTAACAAATTAAAATAAAACTAAATATTTTTAAAGTTTTTAATATTTTTTTCAATTTTCTCGAAAATATTGATGTGTTAACCCGTGACACTCTTTAGCAATGTTTATTTATTTGTTGCCATTTTGCGCCTAGGTGCCAAATCCTATTTAGATTTTGCGTATGAGTCTAGGGTTAATAATTTATATATGCTAGATTTTTAATTACTTTATTTTATAATAGATATGTTAGGATATTATTTGAGTAATAGAACATTAGAAATATAGAGACAGTAAGAAGCCATATGGGCCTATCGAGACTGTCCCAGTCAACCCACTAACCAAACATGCTCATGCAAATCCACAAAAGCACCCTAGGGCTTGTCAAACTACTGTAACTAAAAACTCACCAATATGGCTTAGTCAAAATAAACTGGATAATTATGGAGTATTACTGACTTGGGTTCATGTAAATACTGTATTACAACTATAAACATTTAATTTACAAATTTGTTTTTTTTTTTTTTTTTTTTTTTTTTTTTTTTTTTTTTTTTACGGATTTATGTGTATTTTATGTTATATATTTTAAAGAAAAATATAAAAAATAAGGTCCCAAACATGTTGAACAGCTAATTTTCTGTTTTTATAGGGATATCACTATCAATGCTTTTTTCTAATTTTCATATATCAGTTTGTATTAATATTCGATGAGCTAAGTGAATAAACTTTTAAGTAGCAAACTACAAAAAAGGGCGGGGTGACAGGGCCCGCCTCTTTAGGAGGGGTGATTCGGACAGTTTACTTCTAAATAAAATAAAAAATAATAATAAAAAAAAAAAAAAAATTTTCGCTCATTTTATAACCACGCGGAAGAAACAACAAACAAAAACAACACAATTAAAAAAAAACAAAAAAAAAAAAAAGAGGTAGTACTTACCAAGTTTTATTTAGATCATATTTTATTCTAAAAGTTTTATATATTTTTTAATAAAAATGATTAGAAAATTAGGGTACAAAATTTCCTTCAATAGAACTTCACTTTTGAAAAATGTGAGTTTTTTTTAACTTACGTTATAAAATGAAAAATTGTGGATCGATATTTAATTATTTTTTCAGTGGATACACTCGAGATGTTAGCTTTAAACTGGCAAAGTAAATTGTTGATCCAAGCCAGTATTGTGGCAAAAAAAACGCAGGGCCTAACTTGGTCCGATCCACCCCGCCGTAAAAATTGATGGGGTGAAGCGGATCATGGCGGGGTGACTCGGGACCACCATTGTTTTTCGTATTTTTACGTATTATTAATTGACATTTTTATTACGAATATAAATAAATTTAAATGTAATAAAAAAGTTACTTATATTAAGTCGAAAATTTTTTAAAAAAATAGAAATTTTAATAAAAAAAAACGAGTTCAAAAAAAGTGTCAAAATTATTGGGCGAGAGGGTGAATCGGACCACCTTATTTATATTTCGTATATTTATTTATCATTTATTGACAATTTTATTACTTATTACGAATTTTAATATAATAAATAATATTATATTAAGTAAAAACTTTAAAATATAAAATGAATTATTGCAAAGAAGAATTGAAACAGATGGTCCGAATCACCCCTCAATGGTGGTCCGCTTCACCCCTCCACGGATGGGCTGACTCGGAGCTTTATTAAACCTTTAATAAAACTTTTATTATTTAGAATTACATTTATTATTTTTTTGTGTGCTATGCCCGACTATAGGCCGTGATTTACAAAAAAAAAAAAAATTCCAAAAAGTAGCATAGGGTGAGAGATCGGAGAGACCAAGTATATACCTAAAAGATCTGGTCCACGTCAACCCCGCCCGACGCTAATATATTGTATTAAAACTACAAACTTTATAAAAATGGTATCAAAAAATTCTTTGAATTTTTTTTTTAGCTATTCACGTACATTTTAAATTTATATATATTTTATATAAAATTATAAAATATAACGATAATTTAGTTAATAAATAATAATAATTTAGTTAATAAATAATAATAATTTAGTTAATAATAATAACTAATTAGTTAATTTTAATTTTTAATTATCAAATTAAATATTTTAAAAACCCCTTTTTACTATTGTCCTATAAGTAATAACCTTTTTGCTTTAATTTATAACTTGGCTAATTTTATGGCGCAAAAAAAAAAAAAAAAATTATTTGCTAACTTCATGCGTATCTTTCTTCTAAATACTGATTAGCCACTTTCAGATTACTGCTTATAATCATTCCTAAATCTTTTCCTTGGTCCACAAACTCAAGCCAATCTTCATTTATATAATTAAATATTTGGTAATAGTAGCGCAGAGGGGCTTCACCCCTGATTTTAAAAATCACAGGACATATAATTTATACTCAAAAAAATAATAATGAAGAATAAAAATACCAAACATGTCAGTCTCTTTAGGAAAAAGTTACAGCCTCTCAACAGATCTTAAAGCTTCCCAAGACTTTTCATTTTTTTGAATCCACCAGGTTAGGTTTCTCATTTTAGACCTTTCTAGTCAGGTTATGATATGTTTTGTAAGGTACATACAGAGAAAATCTATATAGCTATAGCTTACTTAACAAATCTTATCATAACCCAAACTAGGATGGTCCCTAAAACGAGAATGAGGCTCCACTAATTTTTTTTTATAAGAAAGTCTATGGGAAAATTTTTAACTTTGAGAGGCTATAACTTTTTTTCCTAAAGACTTAAATCATTTTTTTTTTTTTGCTTCATTATTATTTTTTTTTTAAGAGTAGCTATATCCTGTGATTTTTAAAAAAAAATTTATATAGCTATAAAAAAATCTTATGGGAGTTTTAATAACTTTGAGAGGTTGTAACTTTTTTTCCTAAAGAAACCGCCATTGTGTTTTTTTTTATTCTTTATTATTATTTTTTTTTAAGTATATCCCTGTGATTTTTATAAAAATTGTGGGTGAAGCCCCTCTGCGCTACTATTACCAAATATTTTATTTGAGTAACCTAAGTGAATAGCCTTATACTTTTTAGCAATATTTTATTCTGCCCAGTCACTCATTATTTCTACTCTATCAAACAGTAGGAACACTAAATGTATATAAATGAATAAAAAAGAGTAAGTGGGGAAGACCATTTAAAAATTCAATATAATAACCTAAATATATTCCTATTAATCCAATATTTAGTTCCAATGAAACACTTCTTATCTTATAAAATAGGAATTATAAAGACAAAAATTACAGAAATGTATTAAAAATCCCTTAATAGATCGTGGAGACCAGTTTTATATATACAGTACCTACATTAAATAAACAAAAAGACTATAAAAATTTCTTAAAAAAGGCATACCTATTATCATCATATATTGATGGCACCATTTTAAAAATTGATGGGCTGATAGACATATAGGGATAATTGATATTAAATATTTTGCTATTTGACTACAATTAATATGCATTAAAATAGTAAAATTGTCAACGCTCATGGGTAGAGAGAGAAAGTGGGTGGAGCCCCCCCTATAGATAAATGTTCATCTTCCATATATTCAAGTGATTGGCTCCAGAAAATGTTTATTTATTTTAATAAAACTTTCAATATTTAGAATACATTATTATTTTTTGTGTTTGCGCTTATGACTGACTATAGGGCCTGTGATTTACAAAAAAAAAAAATTGCCAGAAATGAAGATGTGGGAGAGTCGAGAGACCAAGTTATACCTAAAGTGGTCCAAGTCACCACGCCCGACGCATATATATATATATACCTTAAATATATATATATAATATATATATATAATAGTATATTATTATATATATATATATATAATATATATATATATTATTATATAATATACTATATATATATATATATATGATAAATCCGTTGCATTTTTTGCCTTTGTGCTTACAAAACGTAAGAAAATTGATCGATGTTTGCATTCGTTTTTGTTTCAAGACTTACCGAAAAATTCGCAAAAAAAATGCTCAGACCTGAACGTAAGGAATTCCGTTAATTCTATTGAAAGTTGCTATTTCCGATGGGCTTCTGAATCTTAAAAGCACGTTCGTTTACTGAAAATGTGAACAAACAAGTTGGTGGCGTAGAGGTCTGAATTGATGAGTGTTCATTCAATAAAATCAGTTTTTAAATCTAATTTCCCAAATAGATAAACGTCCATCACAAATTAGTTTTTGATTTTGGGTATAAAAAAGTTGTTATCTTTAGAATTCAATAAGAGTCAAAAAAGAATGTGTTCTATGCACAAACAGCTGATTACAATTGTGTTAAAACAAAAGGTAAAACCTAGCACGAAAATCGCGGGTCGGTTTTAACACGAGGTTCACACTGAAATTTGAAGTTGAATTGAGATTCCGCCGACTATTCTGCTGACCAGATCCGGCACAAATTTTCGCTGTAGGTTTCCGATAAAATATCCTATTAATTCATTATTGCAGCCTATTTACCTAATATCATACATTAAATTATTGAAAATTTACTTATAAAATTGTTTCTCATCATGGAAGAATTTAAAATAAATTTTTTTTTATAATTCGACCTATACCTTCCAATAGCCATCCAATGCACTTCTTTTTTTTTTCAAAAAGAAACAGTTTTATTTATACGAAAAGAAAGTAAATTTAAAACTTACAATTAAAATACATATGCAATTTACGTCCAATGTGACTCCAAAAGTTCTAAATGGGGAATTAGGTTAACTTTTTCTTCTCAAGCTTTTGAAATTTTGATTCATATAGACGTCTTCTTCTGAATTTTTGATTTTATAGCTTTTAACATCTTTCTCTGCGTTTCAAGTTATGGAGTTAATGGATAGTTTTTATTTTTTCAACCTTTTTTTATTATCTTCCTTTTGTTCTGTTTTTACTCTTTGAGATGTTCTTCATATCTCCTATGTCGGCAGCTCTTACATTTTGTCAACATTTTTTGAGTGATAGGAACTTTTATGAATACTTTCATGAGATCTTTATGGCATTGTCCACTGTTCTTTGAGAAATCAGAATATGTTCTTCAGATTCTTCCACTAAAATTGTTTTAATACAGAAAAACCCTCCTTATAACTGTCGCATTTCCAATGGGAAAAATATCAGTCCTAATTTAATCATTTTTTGCCACAATTCCGCATAGCATTGATTCCCAGGTATAGAAGAAAAAAATTCATTAAGTCTCTTAGAAGGGCAACTGAAACAAATATTTTTGAATTTAAATTCAAGGGTAGAATGAGGCTTCACTCCAAAGTAGAGTGTATTGTGCTTTTGCTTTCTCAGCAACAGAATCTGTGATTCGGTTATTGGAGTACAATATGCCTCTAGCAATAAAACAAATCTTTGTTTCCCTGTCGGCTGCAAGAAGGAAGAAGAAAAATTTCTAGGATCCAAATGGATGAAGAGCCATTGGACAGGCTGTAACTATCAGAGGAACTACTTTCTAACTATCTTTTCTGTCATTATTGATTAGCACAGTACTGGCATTTCAAGTTGAATTTTCAGAATATTACTTTCATTAACGGAGTGACTTCTTTGAGAAGCTTTTTTGTCTGAAATCCAAGGTTTCAATCACCTTTTCATTCACGCTAAAGTTTCTTTAGTCTGTAAAATCTAATACAAAAAAGCTCTGTATGTAGGCAGGCCATTTTTACTGGGATTTAAGAATCTTTTCCATATAATATTTAGTACGAGACATTGTAATCTGGAACCAGGAATGGACCAAGTGGAGTCTGACGTGGACTTCGTAAAAATGATTCAGTTCTTATGGAAAGCCATTTATATAAAAAAGCCATGTTTGCATTTTTAGAAAAATACATCTCTTTGGTTTTGAACAGAAACATATTTGATAATGGTTTGGTGTTGAGAGATTTTCAGCTGTCAACTGCACAAAAAATTCCAAAATCACTTTCATCAAACCTCAAAAAAAAAAGAAAAAAAAAAAAAAAAGATATAATCCATTACAAAGAAAAAGATATAAACAAGATTAAAGTCATAAGTCATACAGTCTAAAACACATCAATATACCAATCACCTCAATCGGAAGTATGAACTTGGAACAACCTCTACGACAGAAAAAGGAAGAATAGTAGGTAATAGTGAACTAGGAGTTGAATAACTGTGTTATCTCTGCCCTCTGGTGCCACAGATGATTTATGGTCTTACATTTCATATATTATTCAAATACTCTCTCAGATAATTTATATATATGCTTATACAATATATCAAACAATATGGTATTGATAAATGGATCATTTTATTTAAATTAGTTTTGAAATTTTAAAATTTCCCGCACTTTCAGCTATCTTAAAACGTTTCCCTGACCATTTTTTCCCTGAGATTTTTTTCCCCCTGACTTTCCAGAAAGGCTGAACCCTGAAAACAGGAAATTAGTGCAAACTGATGGTTGAGCATTTCTTATCAGAGGTAAGCACAAATGACAATGACATGACAAAAACAAAAACGCTATAAATTAAAAGCAAGAAAATACTAAGACAAAGCCAGGAAAAAACGCTTCGTATTTTCACAATTATGATTAAAGGAGAAAAGACACTAAAGAAATTAGTCCACATGTAAAAGTATAATAGTGACTATGCTACTTCTATATATATCGGCAAGCCAAACTAATCTTTACTTGGAACTAATTCTTTATTTCTATCTCCTTTTAAATCATAAAATTGCAGGTCTAAAGTCCCGCATACACAAGCCTTTGTTATTTGTTTGATTGGAAGTTTTTCCATGAAGAAATAACCTTTTCTTCGTAAATTTTTCCACTGACCTTTATCCCTTTAACCTTTTTGATTAACTTGTTTTCACGTTTTCCCCCGCGTATTAACATTTATTGCCCTTAAAACTACTTGCATTTAAGATTGTTCCTAAAGATTCCTGTTTATGCTCGGCTTCTCTGCATGGAGACCCTGTTCCAATGATCTTCGTTCAGATTAAGACAATATCTTAACACAAAACTTTCCCATTGCAAGTTTGCAATTTTTTGACAAATAACTTCAATTGGAAGCTATTTTAAGATTAAGGAAAGCATCCCCATGAACTTGAGGCAACACATCGTTTACAATATAAATGAGTCTGACCTCATTTCTAGCATCATACACAACAAGGACAACTCCTACGTTAAAACCAAGAAACACCAATGGACAGCTCTCACCAAGAGAATTGCACAGCAAAAGAACAAGCAGAGTGTAAATACATTAATCTCTTTACTATAGTCTACAAGAGAAGAGAAATGTAAAGTATGCGCCCTCCAATATAATCTATACCTACTACCAACCTACTACCTACTTTTAGTATTTATATATTGTATATATTATATATATGATATATTAAAAAATAAAATATATAAATTATTATAATAATACTAATACCCTATAATATAATATAGAATATAATATAAAATATATATATAATAGGTACTTTATACAGAAATGAAATATAAGTAACTATAATAATTTCAGCCCTATATTAATATTAGACTACATATTAAGTCCCCCAATAGTATTATATATATACTGTATATATATATTCCACTTAATTTAATACTATATAATATAATATAATAATATATATATAATAATCTACATACATTTTGAACTACTTATAAAAATTAATATTATATTATACATTATATAAAAAAAACAAATATATTTATAATAAATCGAATATATATATATCATATATATAAAATATATATATATATATAGTATATATTATATATATATATATATATATATATTATATATATATATATATATATATATATTATAATATAAATATATTATTGGGTATTTGTCCAAAAAATCTCTCAACATTGTGTTTTGAAGTAAAGGTCGCAAAAATTAATTATCTTTTGGTTCTAAAAATTAAAATTGTTGTTTTATGAATGTTTATAAAAATTCCTACTTTTAAAAATTCATATATAAAAAGAAACAAAAAATTAAAATGACGTTCTAAAATTATTATTCTCAACTTTTAATTAAAGAAACTCCTCTATAATAGTATTTTTTTAAAAGTGTTAAAAACCAAATTAAACAAGAAAAAATATATATAAAAAAATTTTATTTTCTTCACTCTTTCATTGTTTTTATTAGGTATCGCCTTGTACCAAAATCTTATAAGTTAATCCCTGTCCCTTATAAAATAAAATACCAACTTTAAGAAATAATTTTTAAACACAAAAATTGTTATCATAACATGGTAAAACTAATTTAATACCTCACTTCCTAAACTTCTCTTATTTTAACCCTATTTTTATCTCGGACTTACAAACTATTATTTAGCGACATTTAGCTTCTAATTTATTAACTATTATTTTCTTTTTATCCCATATCCATTCTATATTCATCAAAAATTCCTTTGCTTTCTGCCGCTCAAAGAATATTCTCTTAAATCAATGCTTGAAAAAAAACACGAAAAAGGATTTTCCTTTAAGAAAAGTTTTCCTGACTCCGAATGGAAGTAGAAGATTTTTTTTATAATCTTGCCCTGTATTGATACCGCTCCAAAAGAGAAAACCTCACCCTTCTCTATTATACTATCAAGCCTGTGATATTCACTGTGTTCCTAAAAGAAGAGAAATATTACTAGAAAGTAACTTAAGAAAATATTTTGAAATTACTTTCTTCAAATATAGACTAAATTTTTTTTTTTTAATAATAATAATAATAATAATAAAAAAAAACTTTCAATACTATAAAAATAAATAATAATAATAAAATAATAATAATAATTACTCATGAAGAATAATGAGATTAAGATTAACAAATAATAAAAATGAGATTAATTAGAATAGATAGTAATAATGATAATAATAATAAGATTAATATTAATAAGACTAATACAAAATGAATTAATTAGAACGGATCATTAATATAATTAATTTCAAGATATTTAAAAGTTCATTTATATTTTTAAATATATCTACCATTATTAAGAATAACATTTTTTATTTTTTAAAAAAATATCAAAACAACTGATTACTTAATTAAAGAACCTTTGGTGATTGCATAGTCTGTCTGAAAAATTCATATTAATCTACAAAATAATAATGAATAATTACTTACAAGGTTAGCATAACAGCAAAACGTTGAAAACTTTTTTACATTTTCCTCCAAATTTTTTTTAAAAAAAAATACTACATTGTCAGGTGTAAAATTAATATCTCCTATCCCCCCATCCCCTTAAAAGCTTGCAACCATACGTGAAAAAAAAAGAAAATACTACAGTCTAGTAGCTTGAACTAAAAATGTCATGAATTTAAACAGAGAGAGAAAAGAGAAAGATGAGAGAAAGAGGAGAGAATGAGTTGTTACGCTGAGACAGAGAGAGGAGAGAAGAGAGGAGAGGAGAGAGAGAGAGAGAGGAGGAGAGGAGGAGAGCGAGTGAGTGATAATGAGGGAAATGAGAGAGAGAGAGAGAAGAGAGAAGAAAGAGAGAGAGGGAGAGAGAGAGAGAGAGAGAGAGAGAGAGTCTTATGATACCGAGAGGAAAATAAGAAACAAGAAAGCTGCTATATTTAATAACAAATTAATAACATAAATCATAATTAATCATAAAATCATAAAAGATCATAAAAATCATAAAAATCATAAATCATAGTCATAAAATCATAAAAATCAGAGAAATCATAATAATCCTTTAACTTAAGGAGGATTTTTAACATAGCTAGAATAAGCAACATATATCTAAACATTTGCATAGTCTTACGAACTGCCGAATAGTCATGTGGTGAGAAAATCTTCAACCCTATTGTATTAACAAAAGTTGACAAAAATTAGAATGGGCAAAAAGTCTAACTGATAAAAATTGCAAAAGTGAAAAACTATTAAAAAGATTATTTAAAAAAAAATTACAAATCGTAAAATTAATATTTATTTTTAAATTTTAAATGAATATTATTATTATTATTATTATTATTATTATTATTATTATTATTATTATTTAATTATTATATTAATTTATTAACTCCTTACATCTACTCTCAATATAAAATTAAATTTTAATTACTATACTACTCTTTATACGCTTCTTTATATTATTCATTTTCATTATTATTATTATTATTATTATTGATATTATTATTATATTTATTATTATTATCTTTCATTATTTATTATTATGATTATTATAAAATGATGGTATCTAATTTATTATTTTCCATCTCCTATCTCCATATCATTCGCCATTTATTTACCATTATTTTATCTATTAAAATTTATTCTCTCATCCATGATTAAAATTCCATATATTATTCACTTATTTGGATTCCCCATTTATTATTCATTATTATTAAGATTACTGTAATACAGATCTGACAATTTCAATAAAAATTGGTCAAAATTTTATAATGGCTATTATTTCATATTTTTACATTACTATTACTATTCCTCCATTTCATATTATGTATTATTATTGCTATGTTTACATAGTTATTATTATTATTTATTAATATTAATAATTATTATTATTATTATTAACATTTATTTAATTATTTTTATAATTTTTATTTTTATTTATATTTTTAATAATAATAATTATTATATTATTATTATTATTATTATATATTATTCAATTATATTTTCAATATAATAATATTACTTATTAATTATTAGAATTATCCACCCTTCCACTCTAAATATACTCTTTCATTATTCCATTATGTATTATTAGCTCTCCACACAATTCCATTTATTCTATATAAGTCTGATCTGGAGTTTAAATTTATTCTAAATTATTTTTTTCGCTACAATTTGAAAGAAAATAAGTCTGGAGTTATTTGAAAAGAATGTATTGCAGTTTAAATAGGTATAAAACTATGATTAAAAACATTGAATAAATATAAAAAATTTAACATATAAATTAATTAATAGTTTATTATTATAATCTTACCCTCAAAATTAAGTTAATTAATTAAAATATGTTAAATTAATTTATCAATTATTAAAAAAAATTAATTAAATTAATTATTAATCAAGTAACTGAATATTTTAATTTATAATGTTTCTGAAATATTGGAGAATTTACTTTTTCATTGTATGATATTAAAGTGATTTAATATTATTAATAAATGTTATCTTAAAAAGTATAAAAAATTTAAAACTCATTTATTATATATATAGTATATCATATATATATAATATACCTAAAATAATTATATCTATATATAATATTATATATATATATACCTCTACTTTAAAGATAGAATAATGAAAGTATATATAATAATATAGCTCCACCTATATATTATAATTATATATACTAAAGCTCCCATATATATCACATACCTCCACTATATATATTTTTTTAGTATATGATATAGGTATACTCAGTTTTATCTTCCTCTTCCCATACTGGGGGTGAGGTGGTGCGTGATATAGTATTATAATATAATATATATATATAGATAGTATAATAATATATATAATGATATATATAGTATATATATATGATAAGAATATATATAGTAGAATAAATATTTCAATAAAAATAACTTTTGATAGTATATATAATATATAATAAAAATACTGACTATCTTATACCCTATCCATACTAATATATTATAGTAACGCGTCGATACTCTCCACAAACTCAGGAACAAACTCGGACGGCGAGTAGAGCAAAGAGCGGAGTAAGCAGGAACAATATGATCAATTTCCTTATAAATAACCTATGTTGTATGAACGCTTCGTTTCAAAAAAATGTCTTCCCAGGCAACAACTTTGGAACTTGAAAACTGTACCAATTTCACAGACAAAAACAAAAGTGGTTAAAATTCGAGCTTTTCTTCTTTATGGAATTAGATTTATCTATATATTAATAGCGTGAACCATCTTCAAAAGTCTCACTTAAATCTTTTGAAATCTCTAATCACGAATGAAATGATTAAAAGTTTAAGTTAATTTATCTTTTCACTCTTCCATTTCACACTCCCCGACTCCATATTATTGACAGCAAGGACTTGCTCATAACCATATTGATTTACGATAATGATACATGTTTTATATATTACTCGTTTATCTCAAAACATCGAGTTGAAATTTTTTTTTTAAGCATTTTGGAAGTTGCAGCAACAGAACTTTTGCATTCTGTTAATGAAAAAAATGAGAATGCCTCTTGTCATTGTTTAAACATTCTTAAAATGAAAAGACATTATAAAGCAATTTAGCGTAGGGGGCTCAAACGGATTATAGAGCGTACCGGAGTGTCGCCATAGCAATTGGTCCGGTGAGGTTCGTAATATTTTTCCTAGTTCGTCTCGTAAGTGTAGAGCATTGACCTAGGAGAATTCCTCTCTCCAATTTAGCACAATAAATGGCTATGCACGTGAGGTGTGAGAAAACTCTCTATATATAATATACTATAGTATATATATAGTATATATGAGTAACAATCTCTACGTATTTTATAAAACTACCATAAGATATTAATATACTATACCCCTAAAAAATTATTAAAATATACTATATATACTCACACCCTCCTATACTCATACCCCGTATATATTTCCAACTACTCACACCAAAAAATTTGGTAAATTATTTTCCCCCCGAAAAAAAGGAAAGGCCAAATATACTATCCATATGACCAAACCACCTACTATAAACTTATTTATACATCAATTTCCTTACACCTCTCCACCTGATATTTTCAAACCACCAGAAGAAGCAAGAGTGTAGAAGAGGCAGGATCCGTGAAGACCAAGCCTCAGATCCATAATTCACTGATCTTATACCTCAAAGTTATAATACCATGCGGAAATCCCCTATTACAAAAACATTTAACGAAATTTGCATCACTTTAGAGAAATAAGTTGAATCATATTTCGAAAGTTACATTTAGTACTACAAAAATTAAAACTCCCTCTAACCTGCTCTCATCTCTTACTCAGCATGATATAGATGCTCCTCTAAAAACCATAATGCTTATTCTGAAAGAGCCACCTCAAATCTACGTTATCAAACTCTCTACCAGCGAAGACGGAGTGATAAGACTTTTCAACATATAAATTTAATCTCCAACTCAATGTCCCATAGTTGGAAGAATGTCGAGAGCGATGAATCATTTATATTCACTGTCCCTCATCTCCACCACATCCTCACTTACCACACACACACACCACTACACTCATATATGTTATTCCTCCAAACTGACTATAAAGTCGTCTTAAAGTTAGCTTAGGTTAAGTACAGTTAGAGTATTAATAATATGTGACCTCACAGCGAACGTTCGTAGTATACTTATACTAAGATAGATTATATACTATCTACTCACTATAATATACTCAAATAATATGTAGCTAATACCCCAGCTCACCCTAATAAATAATTTAAATACCTGATATTAACATTAAATAATTATATAAATAATTAAATTTAATTTATATAATATTAAATTAAATCTAATTAAATGAAAGCTACATTTATAAATATATACATATAATATAATATAATAATAATATAAATATAATAATAATTAATTAATTAATTAATAATATAATAAATTAAATTAATAATAATTAAATAAATTATATATAAATAATACTATCATTGCAAATGATAGCAATGAATAAATAGATCATATACTATATATAAATTTTAATATATATATTATCATTATATTACCTTTATATTACAAAAAGATAGGATAAGTGCTGACTGGCACTGAATCGTAATCGAGATATGATAATTTTAATATATTTAATATTATTAATCTATTTCACATTATAACACAAATGTTCAAAAAAACACCTCTCACCTATGAGCAAAGCCCCCCTCTCCCCAACATTCACCTATTACCCCACAACATCATCAACATTTTATAAGTTACTCTATACTCAGCTCTAAAATCCTTTCACCAGCTTTTTTATTAGA
>JABUQX010036039.1:35000-42500 GCA_015478945.1 Trachelipus rathkii | reverse complement strand
ATATTATTATTCGAATGGTGATAAAATACATTGGACTTTATACTTTTATGCCAGTGAATATAACTTTAAATTTTCATCCTAAATTGAAGGTTACTATATAGGAAGTTTCTCCTAATATCCTTTAAAACACTATAAATAATCATAATGACATTAAAAGACTCTAATTGATGAATTTATAATATTTTTCAATTGGTACTATATAAAGTGTGTACTAAGAGGATGGCGGGGTACTAATATTATGGTACCAAGTCCCTACACTCTGATATGTAGAGATGAGCTGTAATGTGGTAAGTGCTCATTTAGACAACTCATATCTTGTGCAGATAGTATTTCACTCATATGCATAATACTCTGAGAGATCGAATATCAGTATGTTGAGATTGGGCATAAGGGATATCTCTTTGACATTCTGTCTTTCTTCAAATCATATAATATTGCATTCTTTATGTGTTGAGAATGTTACTTTAATCAAAATGTGATTTATTACTTCACTACTTAAAAAAAACTGTATAAAGATTATGCAAATGTCAAATCTTACATGAATTTATAATAAATATACTTGAAAAATAAATTAGATAATATATATTGAGTGAGTTTTGTAACTCCGCAGCCAAATATAGTAATTAATGAATAATAAGTTATCCCTTACTATATATAACATGATAAATAATATAATAAATAAATAATAATAATTTTATTAGCAATAATAATATAGGAATAATTATAAATTATAATAGAGTAAATAATTATATATCATAATATATAACTAATAAGATAATAACTAATTATATATATATAATAATAATTCAATAATAATACATAATAATAATATTACTATTAATTATAGGAATAATCCATTTGAAACATAAAAGATTTATAACGAACTGTTTTGCATAATTCGATAATATAATAATAAAAATATAAGTGAATAATATATGAGTATAAATAACTATCGAGATAATAAATAATGAGAGTAATAATAATGGCAATAATAATAATATAAATAATTAATAATACCAATGCACTGTGAGACACAGCACAATAAAGTTAGATAGAAATATTATGACGCACAGTCACACTTAAAGCAAAGAAGAGGCAAATATTTCACTGCCTCACTTACGCAGTGTCCACGGTATATAATTCATTCCAAACTCTTATCTCGCACACTCAACTGTGTGTTGAACCCTAAGAGAGAACTTGTCGGGTCTCCAAAAAAATCCACCCACCTAGGGTTGCCTTCATACTCTGCATTGCGACTGCTGCATATACGGAAAACTCCTCACTTAAATGGACCATCTTCGTGCAAAATGGATCGTCGTTATCATCCCTGTCTCGTAGCAGTTAAGGACCGACATACCAATTTGACCGCTCTCACCTGAAATACCTCACAATTCACTCTCTCATTCATGAAACCTGTTTCTTCTCGCCTCCTGCCAACTCACATCCTTCTTCTCAAGTCATCAGCATTTATAATTAACTATCAGAAACTTACTATAGGTATATGAGTATAATAACTGATAATTTATATATGATATATAATAATCTATAATATATTTATAACTCACGGGTATATAGACTCCGATAATATATATATATGTTCACTATATTGTAAATATTAATTACTATTAATACTAAGATATAGAATTAAATATAAATATATCATTTTTCTTCATAATTATATATATTATGTAATTATATACTCAATAAAGAATAGATTCGTAGTGTATTCTCAATAAAGAATCGTGAGGTATTAATAAATTTTTATTGATATACTCTCAGATTTCCTCGAATATTTTACCTGATTACTATCACGATTTCCTTGATAATACAAGTGTACTATAGTAATTTATATACCTTACTACTCACTCAGATAGTTTCTCACTCACGATGCCGATATATCCGTAATTAAATATTAGTTTCACAGCACTTAATATATATAATATATAATATAATATTATATTATAAATTATATATTAATATTAATATTATATATATAACTATATATTAAATATAATAAATAATAATTTATTTAATATTATATTAATTATATTATCCAATATTACGTGGCCTTATTCTAGGAATGCGATATCATATATTAAAGCTATATTGGCCTTTATTCTATCTTCATCATATTTTTATTTTCCAAACTATGTCCTCAGTCTAATATACATAGTAAGAATAACCTATTAAGTAGGATTATATAAAAAAAGTAAATTAATATCAATGAGTTAAGGAGATTATTGTATATCAAATTCAGTGAGGTTCATATTAAGATAAGAGAATATCTTATTTCTTACTTTTCAATATATTAGGTATAGACTATAAAGTGAATATCTCGAGTATGAGAAGTATATTAATATTCTTAATAAACAAAATTTTAATGATATTCCTCATGAGTAATATTATACGACGTTATATAATGTATATGTGAATGATAAATATAAGTTTTAACTAGATCCTGCATATTTTCTGGTTAATAGATTTTTAACTATATAAAGTTCAAAGATTTTTAATACTATTTGTTATTATATCCTATATATATATATGTGTGTATTATATATATATATATATTTAATATATATATATATATATTATTATATAATATAATATTAAATTTAATAATAGTATATAATTTTATATAATATATATATTATTATATATATATTTATATATTAATATATTATATATATAATATAATATTTTAATTAATATATATATATATTAATATATATATATATATAATATATATTAACTTTATAAATATATATTATATATATAATATATTATATTATATAATATATTAATATATATATTATATAATATATATATATTATAATAGATTTGAACCCTCAATTAATACATATTTATATAATATATTATATATATATTAATATATAATTAAATATATATTTATATATATATATATTATATATTAATTTATGTATATTATAATAGTAATATAATTAATATATATATATTAATATATTTATATATTAATATATTAATTTAATATATAATTAATATTAATATATAATATTATATAATATATTTATAATTAAATAATTAAATTATAATAATATATATTATGTATATTTTATATATTAATATATATATATATTATTAATCATGATTAATTATATATATATTAATTAATATATAATAATTAATATATAATATATATATATATATTATAATTATATATAATATATATATTATTAATAATATATTAATATATAATATATATATATATATATATTATATATTAATATAATATATTATATATATTAATAAATTAATATATATTAATTAATTAAGCCTCATCTATCAGCTCATAATTAGTATTATTCATTACTACATATCATATATACTCGATCATATATAATACAGTATGAATATATATTTTAATCTGTATTATAATATATATCATCACAGTAGTAGATGCTACTTCCCTCTCTGAACTACCTTGCATAACACATTACTCCTAAACCAATCTAGTTCTAATTGTGTATAAGATAAATTGATACTCTTACGTGAGCTGCAATCGTAATACCTGAAATGGACTCATTTCATCTAGAAGACAGTATCTCAGTTCATTCATTCTCCTTATTTATCATCATACCTAAACTCACTACTCCCGATCTTACATGTTGTACGACGTCATGCTCCATCCTTCACCCATCGAGTTCCGCGTTCCTATGTTGTTCCACCACTCTCTCTATCTACCACCCCGACGCTGACTAAGCGGAGAATGCGTGCGGTGAGCGGTCGCCCCTATCTTCATAAGTCCTCGACATCAAGAGCACGGTACCTTTTCCATTCATATTGAACTAGAAGTAAAATATTTAACATATCATATGAAACACACAACACGAAATATAGACAACCTCTTTTCAATTTAGGTATATCAACAATAAAGGTTTACGTTTTAGTGTTATTTCATTGTTAGATTCTCTGGTGGTTAAATTTCCTAGAGAGGCTAAAACTCACGCTCTGCATTACCCAACCTTTACAGTTCAGCGTGGTGACTGACTGGTTTCTTACCCTTTCCTGCGCTTTTACAGTATACTACAATTCCGATGAGTAAGTATGAAAAGTAATTTCTATACTCATCAGAGAAGTACTCTTATTTTCTTCTATCCCTATTTATTTTATTATTTATTGTGATATTAATATTACTCCATCACTCGGATATATAATACGGCAATAATATAATAATAATGGCGTAAATTCACGAAACTTAATTTACTCCAAGTAGTTTTAATATATTATCACCTACTATTTATATTCATAAAACATTTGATATGGGATAAAATAATATATAACAAATATAATTCATTAATGATATATAATAGAGTATAATATATATTTAGTATGACATAATGATATACTGAATTACATATAGCTCCAGATTTGAGCCTACAATATATATAATCAATATTCTAATTCTATATATATATATTACCATAAAATATATATATGATAAATAATATATATATTTTTAATCACATCAATAATATATAATAATTTATTAAACCTAATAATAATATATAAATATAAATAATATTTATTATTAATAATAATTGACATTAATATAAATGTAATCACCGTATAATTTTAGACATAACTATTAGATATAATTAATAATGGAAGCCAGTATTTCCATTATAATAATATATAATATATATATAATAATAGTATATATTAATATTAATTCCAATATTGGATTATATATATAATCATTCTAACCTAACACTTTTACCCATCATCACTCGGCGTATAGCTTAGAATATAGTATTTATATTAACAATTATACCCAATATAACCATTGCATCAAATTTTTATATACTAGACTTTAATCCTTATATATACCTAAAATATTATCAATCCTCTAAGTTTATAATATAAGAGAGAGAGAATTACGAGTAGAACAATTACTTGAAAGAATGTGCATGATTATTATCACATTCAAATCACCAGAGATAGCCAAGAGATTAACGAAGGTTTATATCAATTGGGCAGTACGAAATTATTAAAGACCACTCTTTTACTCGGCACCGCAACTTCCGATTGATCTGAAGACCAATTTCGTAGGGAGGAATTAGATGCTAGATTTTCGAGATTCAGGTTCAAACACAGCCACTAAGAAGTAAATGGCACAATTCACGAAAGACAAAGGACATTTTTCACAACTGAAACAAGTTCAAGAAACAGCTATACAACCCCTGTAGACCTTCCATTTGTGTACCATAGGTTTTCACAATCAGATGCAGAATAGCTGAATACTATTTCGTAAGGGACTTAATAAGAGACCAATCGAAGTACGAAAAAACAATCGAAAGATTAATAGATATTATACAACGCAGAAGAGATTAGAAGACGTATATCTCTACAAGAGAAAAAGCAAATAGCAACCACACATCTGCACGATATACCAGACAAAATGTATTGACCACTTCGATATTCCCAAAGACGATTAAACTAAAACCAATTCGCAAGTCTAATCATCCACTCCTAAAATTTTACTGACAATCCATCGATTATACACGTTGGGAACAATGTAAGATGCTCTAAACCAACCATATCATTGTATCTCCCCTCTTCCATTCATTACGGACGTCTTCTGTTGACACTATAAAGTAATACCGATTCCCCTACGTACCTTAACCAATCTGTTACAAGACAGGTCAGTATCCTGGGATCGATTAATTCTTATTTCTTGGCGTATAACTTGAAAGAATTAACTTTACGCTATAGCAAAACTTTCTTTCATTCCGGATTAAATTTTAGGAGAAATTGTGCTCCTATGAAGACCTCTTCATACCACAACCTCATGCGACGACACGAATGACCAAAGTCAAGAAAGATTGCAGTTAAGAGAGATGAATTTGGTATAAGCTTACTCTATAATCAACAAGAAGAACCTTCACCAACACAATGGCACATACACTACTCATTTCCTTAAGATTGTGTTTGTCAATATCCCGCCTATCACAAGTTATACATTACAAAACAAGGAGATTAACAAATCACTAAGATCCCAAATTGTTCCTTCAGCAAAAAAATCTTCGAGGTACCAATACTTCATTTAAGTAAAAATGAGGACTAAGAGGTGGCCACAGGTTACTCTATCCCATACAACAAAACTATCTCCATCAGACGACCCCAAAAATTTTCACAACACATTACTAAAAATAAGAAAAGCGACTCATCTCCTATAATATC
Organism: Trachelipus rathkii; assembly: GCA_015478945.1. Taxonomy (NCBI): domain Eukaryota; kingdom Metazoa; phylum Arthropoda; class Malacostraca; order Isopoda; family Trachelipodidae; genus Trachelipus; species Trachelipus rathkii. The sequence goes on along the minus strand of JABUQX010036039.1, from coordinate 36,278 downwards.
AAACAACCCAGCAAATAATCAAAAAACACAAGTAGCGAGCAAATAATAGCATTAACGATAAGTAACATATAAATAAAATAATATAAATAATGATTTCGCTCACTCACAGAGAATTGACAAAACTATTTAACATAAAGTTGATATTTAAGTTTAGTCCAAAATATTTCGAAAATAACATTAACTAGATCTCTAATACTTCATTTTGTAGGTTTAGAAACTAATAGACATATGTAAATTATTTCAATATATAGTGTAATTTGTACAAGCATCTGAATAGCTGATCATTATGCACTAATTTCTCAAATGTTTCCAAAAACCTGAACCTCTCTACTGCACTGGATACCACAAAATCTAATGTAAATAATAATGCAGTGAGTTAGTCAACCAGCTAGAAAAATTAGCATAGGACAAGCAAAAAAAATAGAACACAGAATCCAAACCCTCCAAAAAAGCAAAAACCTATGCACCACGTAGACTTATAATGGGAAAAACCTCATTAATACACTCAAAAAAGTTAGTACTATCACTCAATAATGAAACATTAGTAAAACACTAAATGCCCAATTTAAATTCACACATATTTTTTCACAAATATAACCAATAATAACTATGGAATAATAATAAAATAATTAAAATAAAATAATAATAATAATAAAATAATAATAATAATAATAATAATAAATGCAAATAAATAATAATAAAGACATAAATAATAATAATAAAATAATAAATAAAATAATTAATTAATCAATAATCAACCTAAATAATAATAATAATAATAATAATAATAATATAAATTATATAATAAAAAATAAAATAAATAATATTATAAATCATAAATAATAATTATGATCATAAATCAACTTCATGCCCCGTTATTGGAAGAAAATAAAAACTTCTTTCATATCCTCGTCCACACCCACTTGATAATTTCAAAATGCGTTTTTGCTTTAAAAAGCGAGCAAAAGGAACACCAAAATAACATAGATCTCACGCAGTTAAATGAAAAAATCTCAAATTTGTCCAAAACATATATTCTTGTCAATACTTATGTGACACATAACTAAACGGTGAACTTCAAAGATATAAAGTTAGATTTCAGCTTTGTCTCAAACAGTAGTTCATACTGGAAAACACAAAAAAAGTCTTGAGAACACAACTTGTTACATTCTTCATGACGCTCACAGCAGCATTTTCTTTATATGTATAAGCACTATCAACTCAATAACCATTTTGATAGCAAAGATCTTTACTTTACCAATCTTATGTCCTAATAAC
>JABUQX010036039.1:0-25000 GCA_015478945.1 Trachelipus rathkii | reverse complement strand
ATAAAGCATTTTATAAACTTTTTAACAAATAAGAAGTTTATAAGAAATAATTAATTTTGTTTTTGCATTTTATCATGTATGCGAAATAGTGACTTTCTAAAACACTAAGCGGCTTTCAAATATGAGAAGACGTGCGTGACTACCGCGCGAACACACTGATCTGTGACAGGTCAGAAATTTGGAGGGAAGGACTCGAGTAAGGTATGGAAATTTATCTCCTTCACATCTGACTTCTGCCACTTCACCCTCAAATTTCTCGACATCCAGTATTACCTTCACCATAATTTCTTGTTTTAATGTATTTAAGAGAATGGATATTTTGCAGGCAACTAAACCTTTTTTGTTTTTGTTTTAAGGTCTCGAAATGAATGATCTTTGTGTGTCCTTAACGGTGACATGAACGCTGTACCTGAACACTGACATATGGAACCTGATCTGACTACTAGCGCTCAATAGCTACCTAGCCTAGCCTAGTCCTAATACATTCCTAGGCAACAGACACATATCATCCTGCTGACATTAGAAAAAAATTCACTTGTGGTGCTAGCATAACAAGTTCTATTTATATTTTATGAGAGCTAACCCGTGAACAATTATTTTTTTAATCCGACCTCGTTTCGAGTGTGTCCCCAATGAGCCATATTGTCCTCTCTTCTCTCTCTCTCTTCATCTCCTCTCTCCCCTCTCCTCCTCTATAATTACGAAAGAACTCATCCCACTACTATATTATGATACATATAGTAAATATATAACGATAAATATATGACGAATATAGCTATATACTTATAGAATAAGATATTCAGGTACTCAGTATGATTGAGGCTTAAGTAATAGTACCGTAATCGTGTACTCTCTAGTATATATTAATATACGCATTTATCCTAGCCTATTACATAACGACAGGTTCACAAGAATAGTATGTAGTAGCCTCTTTGCGAATGATATCCGTAAGATACGCTACCAACTTAGCTAGCGTGTTTAATGACCAGTCTCCAGTATTATCTACAGACTGTGACCTGTGAACGGGTTAAAAAACTCCAATAGAAACGAGTCACGAGAGTTCCACAAAGTGTATGCTTTTGCTTTATCATGTTTAATTTTTATAATAATTAATTCTTCCTCTTCATAATAATTATCTTTTTTTCTTATTCTTTTTTTAAGGGGCTCGAGTCCAGGAGGAACAGATGGGGGACGAAGTCCCCCCGTTCGTCCCCCGCTGCGAGACCGAGAGACCCCATGACTGCTTTCTTCTTTGCGATTTAATTGGAGTTTTCCTTTCGTTAACAAAAAAAACTATATTGCAGTAATCTTTAAAAGCACGCTTAGCTTGACAAATAATATCCTGAAAAAACGATACGCAACTCTACTCACGTTTCGTTAGATGAAATCTATATCGGTTAACAAGTAACCTCTAAACAAAGGCATAATTCCCAAACAAACCTACATAAGCAAATATATATAACCTATGAACAACTATATACTATATATATATAATATATATATAAGATGAAAAGTAGTATGATATATCTAGTATAGGTCAGTATAATATATATATATATTATTATATATATATATATATATATATATTATATATTTATATATATATAATACCCAGCAAAGGGGTACTGATTCTTGTTGCGAAGTTATACTCTTGGTGAATAACCTGGAATTAACAATAGTTACAAGAACCAATAATTTGATATTTTCTGCGTCCCTCCAGGTCCCAGCCGACATTGATTTGATATAAAATATATTGCCCTCAAAAAGAACTTATAAGAACCCATAAAATATAAATGAGGTTAAGTAGTATAAAAACTAAAATTTTAAATATGCTTCCGGTAGCTATGAAAACCTGAAATATATAATTAAAACAGTTTTTGTTGTTTTTTTTTAAAGTAAAATAATTTTATTTTTAAATTCATGTTATTTATTTAATAGTCACAATCATTATATATATATTATAATTAATAAAATTATATATAATAATAGCTTCTGAGTATTATGACCAAATTTTAGATATATTTTTATATTTATCTATATCATATATATATATAATAACTGAATAATATATTAATAATATATATTATATTATATATATTAATATATAATATAATTATAATATGTTAATATATTAAATTAATATAATTAATATATAATATAATAAATATAATCAATTCTATATATTATTATATATGTATATATATTATTATAGTTATAATATATTATATTAATATAATATAATTAATATTGATTATTTATATAATATATATATATATTATAATAATATACTATAATATATATAATATATATTATTATGTCATGTTTATAACCTAAATACATATACATATATAATATATATGTAATAATATAATTATTAATAATATATATATAAACACATTATCCTTATAAAAAATATTATATATATAATTTTAATAAAATGTTTAATTATGATGATATTATAATAAATTTTTCCCTAAAATACTGGAATTAATCATATAAATAAAAATAAATAGTACTGTAAGCAACAATTCTTAATAAGGTAACGATCGGTGATTGAAACATAGCTTTAAATATTTTAATAATCATAAATAAATACTTCAATCAAAATAAAATAAATTTAATTATAATATTAATTTTATAATATTAATTATAATATATATTATATTAATTAAATATAGATAATATAATATAATTGATTAATAATAATATAAAACTTGTAACATTGCTATATGCTATTATTATAAGTATTAAATTCACTCAGATACAAATTTTATTTAAATGCGTTTTTGTGTGTATATCTGTTTATATGTATATGCATTGGAATGTATATGTGTGTTTAATCTTTCTCCGAAAAAGCAAAAGATAATGTATTCATTATTAAATATCATATAATAAATATGTTTGTATATATATTTCTAAATACTCTTCATTATTTTACTAATATCTATCTGTATTTATTTTTTATTTTTTTTAATTGAATTTTCTAGTAGTAATCGCTTATAAAGGAATTTTATATTATCTGGTAAACAATAGCACATATAATATATAATATAAATATACTACACAATATATATAATGAAAATAATTGAATAAATACAGTACAGTATTAGTTTTACTCCTTACTGTGCAAGGATTGCACGCACTAAAAATCATTTATAATGCCACGGTATAATTTTTTTCCTAGCATGGTGACAGCGTAACTTCAGTATAATATAAAAAGGCCTTATTCGCCATTGTATGTAGAGTACTGTTCTCACATTGGATGGGCAAGGCTACTGCTTTACCACACACCTTACTGATTGAATGGTATTGAAAGTCTAAAAGATCAAGAGAGTACAGAAATAGATTGAGTTCGTCTTATCAACTCCCTTGACCTACGTTATCTCTGCAACATGACAGTTGGCCGCCTCTCTATCTTTCTAATGAGGCTACTACGGTGGCAAATGTTACTGTGAGGGAAGCTGCCTTCTAGAGAAAATTCGCAGCCACCCTTCCAGCTCATCGCTCTCGATATCACAACACGAAAACGACGTGCCTTGGTCTCGCTGTGTGTATATGAAATTCGTTGAGAGTATATGAACCCAGACTTGTTCGTCGTGGGGTACACTACTATTATTTTCCAAGCTACTATTCGTGTGTCTGTGAAACTCTCAATGCCTCCCTTCTGTTGTGGCTAATACCGAGAAATGAGATAATTTAATCTATCCCAGTCTTTAAAAGCCCACGCTCTGCGAGTCTTCACCTGAAGAGAATCTCTCCGATACATAGGCTGGGGGACTGGGTGGGTTTTCGTGTGTCTTCGATCTCTACTCCTTCGAAAGAAAGGCCAATAGCGCCACAGTATGTGGTGAGGATCGACCTTAAATATATATAATATATTTTAGATATTATATAATATATGATTAATATACTTATTTATATATTTATATATTATATATATATTAATTATTAAACATGACTACTTTTTATTATGATGCAATTGCTTAATATACTTATATAGTATATATGATATATATAATATATATTTCTATTTATTTTAATGAATATTTATATTTATAATGATAAATTAAATTATGAAATGATTGGATTATTGATACACCAAAGTTATAATGAGAAAATAGATTTTCATTTAAAATTTATCGCATACAAGCAAACAAATTAGCCAACCCATATATATATAAATATATACATATAATATATTTGCATCAACCAATGGCGCTATACTGATTAATATTAGGTATTCACACATGCTTGTAACCAGATATAATTAGATTCGTATAAATAATTATTCAGAATATATATTACTAATACTATTTTAATTATTAATTAAGATTTTTATAATAATAAAATAAAATTAAACTATGGATTACTTAAGTAAAGGTTAAGTCAATTTACCGATCAGTATTATGGCCGATACTTAAATTATATGAGTCATAACTGAGATAAATATAGAGTAATTCCGTTTAAATTATATCCACCGAGGCACCATTACACTATTATTTTACTTATATTTATATTAATTACTCTTTTAAATTTTTTAAAATTAAATTATTATTTCATGTCCCTTGCTTATGGTTAAACTAAATAAAACTCAATAACCATTAGATATATAAGTCACAAAAACTAATCAAAAATCATATTTGTATGTAGTATAATATAGATATAAGATGAGAAATAGCACAATAATATATAAGTTAATAAAAGAAATAAATATAAGTAATTAAAATCATATATATATTATATTGATTTTAATTAGTTAATACCTACGTGAAATAGAAATATACAGTTTTATATACCTTTTATACTATATATATAATATCGTTAAGTAATACCACAAGATAGTTGGTCAGATTATCGAAACTCTCTGAGTCGTTTATACCTCAAACCTACCCATATGAAACGACAACTAGGTAATTCGAAAAGTTAACTTTTAAAAGATTCAGACCAAAATATTTCACCGATCGCAGCCTCCAACCACCTAATGGCGAACGCCTGTACGGAACAAACTCTCAACGGCCAGATACTAAATTCCATGCTTAAAGGAGAAACTGTGTCAAGAGCACCAAAAAATGGGCAGCCTTTGAATTAATCCCTTACTTTTTGTCTATACAGGGAAGTATCTATTATAACCCAGGATAAAAGTAACTCGGATTTTTTGCGACCATGTTCGACGTTTGTCCTCTGCTTTATACAATGTGACTATCTCAACCTGTGCGTGGACCTCTGAAATGCACATCCTAAGAGATCTTTTGTGAGCAACTGTTGAGACCAATGACGAGTAAGAGAACACCTACCACAGACATACATATTATAGACTTCGATCGAGAAAGCTTGGGGAACCCTTAGGATGGCCAAAAACAACTTAGAAAAGGCCCAAACAAAGTATAAGCATTTTTATGACAAAAAGGTTCGTCCAAGAAGTTTAGAGACTAATGACGAAGTGTTGATCCTCCTTCCTACGAATCATAATAAATTATTGATGACATGGAAAGGACCTTATAAGATCATCGAGGCTCTGGGCGGTTGTTGTTATAAGATCAAGTATGGGGACAAAGTTAAAATTTATCATGTCAACTTGCTTAAACGTTATCATAGACGGGACGTGGAGACCGAGAGAAGAAGAAGAAAACGAGATACCACTCGATGGCGGTAAAATACAGTCTTCAAAAGAAGAGGGCGTTGATGACATTCCTATTGGCATTGATTTAAAAGTTCATCAAAAAGGAGAGTTGAAAGCTCTAATCAAAAAATTCGGATCGCTTTTCACAAACGCGCCGGGACGGTGTAACCATCACTATCACGAAATAAACCTTACCTGTGAAGATCCAATCCGGTCAAAGCTCTATTCAATCCCTCACGCCATCAGGTCTCAGGTAGAAGAAGAGACTCGCGATATGCTAAAAATGGGGATAATTCAAGAGTCGGATTCGCCTTATTGCAAGATTCTCGTTGTCGTAAGAAAAATAGATGGACAAATCGATATGTGCAAGATTTTACTGTGGAATATTAAAAATGTCCCTATACCGGCTTTGCCTAGAGTCCCATACAAACATTTGAGAATTTTTCTACGATTTGCCACTGGTGACCTTTATTTTTTTCGAAGTTGAGTAACTATATATATCAGATAGGATATTGGCAGATCAACATCTCCGTAAAAGATGTTTTTAGACGGCGTTGAATCCAACGCGGAATTTATGATTTTCTCGATATTGACCCGTCGGGTTTAGTTAATGCCGGAGGCACGCTTGACCTAGACAATTAAAGAAATTTCTAAAGGGACTGCGAATACAATTCAAAAGTTTTGCTGTATATACGATGATCGGTATCGTAGATAACGTGAGCAGACTGCGAGGAAAACCCAGGTTATGGTAAAGTAATTGCTGAATATATCAAGTCGACCTACTCGCGAAGCTATGAGTTTACTAACAGACACGAAATGTTTTTGAGGGACTCAACCAATCTGGAATTTTTTTGAAGAAGCAAGGAAAAACGTAAAAGATCGATTCTTGGGTCTGACGGAGGTGAGTTATATTACAAAAGGTCTTCGAGTACCCGAATATATTATATGTCCATTCGCAAAAGCTGAATAGCGAATAGCACCTCGAATTAACTACAATCACTCGAAAAAAAGGATAATAGTCTCATCTCAGTCAAATGGGGTGAAACATCCCACAAACAAGTATTTGGCGTTATGATCCACACTTAAGATGCAACGTGTTATCCGCAATTACAATGTATTCCAGCGTTGCTTGCATATCCTGACACCCAATCATCATATCCACCCCGCTTTGCCTTAATCTACTCCTTTCTCGCTATACACCCATACTGTATTCGCTTGTTTTATCATATATTATCACACTGAAACGACATTCATTTACGCGCAAATTATGGTTCATCGCCCCTTACAGACAACATGAGTGGGTAATATTTTCCCAGCGACGTCCTAATGTACGAGAAGACGAACGATACGCGAATATACGGAAAAGAAAGGAGCTTAGAGAAAAGAATGAGTTTTGGCGATAATTTACCGGGCATTAGAAATTTGGAAAGTTAACCGTATGGAAGAGGAATTTACGTTACAGACGATCTCGAACCCTAACGTTCATGCAGATTGCTAAAATTTTACCAACCCAAGGGATCATGCAAATGTACATATTTACAAAGGATAAAGTTTGTGTTACAATCCATACAGTGGGAAAGATAAACGTCATGGCTGATGTTTTGTCCAGGCAGAGCTGACCTTGACCTTTTGTTTTGCAAGACGAAGAAGATGAACCACGTCACTTTGTCTTCTTAGGAGGGCGTGTGTCAAGTTATATCTTGCCTGAGGGCCATAATGTCGCATTTTTGAGATCCGCAAGTCTATTTATTTAATTGTGGAGAAGTATTTAGCTTGTAGATTTCGCTATTATTTATTAAGTTTAGAATATTTCTCAATTCGCTCATTTATATTTATAAAAAGAATATTTATTTATTTACCCAATTGTGAATATAAATTTATTAGCTTGTAAGATGATAGGCATACATTAATTAATTTTAGACTTATTCAAGTTAAAGGACTGATATTATTATTCGTTAATTTCATACTTAGATACTGCAAAACGAATATTTGAAGAGGCAAATTATTATTATAAGGGCTTTTGCGTTTCGTACTATCGTTCTTGAAATTTGTGATTGGGGTTTATCTTTTAATATATATATGCAGTAAACTCCTGCTTTTATCTTGAATTGTTTGCTATCCTACAAGCGGGCCTGAATTATTGGAAAAATATTTTCTCAATATGAACTTGAGCTCAATATCAGCAAGATATAACAGAATTTTAATAGTTCAAAACCCTAAATAACAGAAACTATTTATTATATGACCGCGTGTCTTCATCAAAATGACACATCAAGACTTATCTCAAAAATGCGACATTATGACCTTCAGGCAAGGTATAACTTGACAATATAATAGTAATAATATATATATATTATATAATTTTATATATATTATATATATATATATATATATAATAATATATATACTAAATATATATATACATATTATATTATATATAATAATAATATAATATTAATATATATATATTACATATAGATACATATATACCTATATATATATATATTATATATATAATATATAATATATATACTATATATATAATTAATTATATTATAACATAATCAACTAAATCATTACCTACTGTATAAAATTAAAAGTACTGAGTACTTTCAAACAGTAAGTGTATTAATGTATCACATATAATTTGTTTATTAATTATATAATATAAATACAATGTATTTTACCTATCAGAACCATGGCAAGCCCTTCTCTAAATGAATGTTAACAACAATAAAAGTGTCAACTTCCTACTTAAATTTGCACAGGATAAGTCACACGCTAGAATGCAGTTTAATTTGTATATGTAGATATTAATAATCTCAGTAGTTAAGAGCGCAATAAAATAGTTAGGAAAATTTCATATCAAACTTGAGGATGGCTTTGAAAAGGAAGGAAAACCACAAAGCAAAAAGACCTTTAGTAATAAAATATACTAAAACAACAAACTTCGCTGTAGACAGGAAACCTCTTGTGCTAAAATGGAGTCGTGAAGGTGGGCATGTTAGGGTGTGTTAATATCCATCTATAGGAGCACTTGATGTGAAAGGGAACCTATAGAAAAAGAGCAAATGAGAATGAACGCTAGAGCAGTCTTATATGCCTTTTTACCTTTTGACGTTGCCCTGTCAAAAGCCAAGTCAGTCGGAGCCCAGTCCCCAAAATATGAGAGCCAAATATCAATATGGTCAAATACGATCGTTGTATGTGTACGACATAACTGAATGAGGATTAAAAGTCTAGGCAGTCTCTAACAGAATGCACGCTATCTTACTTGAATAGCGGCTCACAAACGTTTGTGTGATGGAAAAATTTACTAGAGGAATGTTTTTGTTGTATGGTCAAGGTCAGGAATGTTTATATTATTCACAGAAAAACAGTATAGAAACCATCCGAAAGAGTAATAGGACGAAAGTTAAGAGGTGCCAATGTAGAGAGGGAGATTGTTTCAGCCAAAAAAAGATTGTGGTTATTAAACATTTACTATAGTTAAAATTCAAAGGTTGATGGTTTTCTCTTCGACCTGAAATTGCTCTTCAGATCAGCGAGAATCAGAATCACGAGATAACATAAATAAAAAAGCGCAGAGATATTCCTATGAAAAGATATGCAGCAGATTTGAATGGAGGTTTCTGAACAATGGGTGAATAGTGATCATAGCATTATGAGCTGATGTGAAATAGTATTAAGGAGATTGAGCAAGCATGAGAAGATGTGCATTACTGAAACGAAGGAATGGAAGTAGGAGATAAGAAAGAACCTGAGGAACACCACTATTGAAAGAAGCTGATAAGGATAATAAAGAATATGTTTACACCTACCGAACAAGCCACACGTATTTTAGAGCGCGTTACATATTGTAAAGCGAAAGAGAAGGAGGAAAAACCTAAAAAGAGGTGAAGTTATTGTGCGAAGAGTATGATGCGTTGCGATACATCCCGTATACACAAATGAGCTCTCGTAGATATGTTCAAGCGCTAGGCAATCAAATGCTCTCCATTCGTCCCTAAGGTGCACCCGAAAGAAACCATAAATTGATATAATAGAGAGAGGCTAATATCCTACTCATGTAGATCCTGAGCATCATAAAAGCCTAATACTGAGATGATTGGAAAGAAGAGAATGCTATTTCGGATGGTCAAGATAAGATACAAGTGAGAGCTTTAGGGTGATAGTTATAAGGATCAGAACATTCTGACCTCTTTTACGGAATAGAGAATGCTTGGAAAATGTGCGCGCTTAGTTCAACGATGGAAAAGTTGCTCAGCAGATGAGAATTGAAAAATATAGTTGTAGAGAAGAGGGAGAAAGTGCCACCAACTGGCGAGTGTGCTCGTCAATTCTAATCTTCGCATAAGTAACTATTTACTAGGAAAGGCCAACAGCACTCCAACAATTGTAAATCACAGATAAAGGCATAAAATTCTGAGAGGAGGAGGAGAAAGAGAAAGATTGTCAGAGTCGTCCAATGTTGAATTGTAAGAAAACAGGATGCCAAGGAGGATATCCTTTTCAGTTGGAGCATTACCAACAGAACCATCAGAACGAATAAGAGGAGGGAAGGCAAATTTTCAGAAGTTGTTAGAGATGCTTTTGGCAGGAAATCAGAAAGATTTGTTAGTAGAAACAATGATTTCAGTACACTTTCGTTTAATTTTTTTTGTTTTACAGTTTTCACCCACTCACGGCAGAAGCCCTTTCAAGCGAGGGGGTGATTGCACGCCTCAGAAGTCAACAACTAAAGTCCGCTTTTCTCGTCGAAAGGTATATCTGCAACGATTTCAAGCTGAATATCAATTTAGCGAGTGATAGGCTTAACGGTAAATTTTCTCTTCATCCCGAATACCGCCCTCTCTCTCTCACACAAAGCGCACGATAAATTCTGTGATATGAGAGAAAGTATTTATAGTTGAAGAAGGAAGGAACCTGTCCATCTCAATCAAGAGGCCGAAGCTTCTTCCCCCCCCAGTGTCCCCCAAAAGAGTCAATTCCCCCCAGTTAACTATAAGTATATATGTTCTGTAGATAGATAGATAGGAAAATCAAGATTAATAGTAATAGATTGAAGCCGGAGAAAAAAATAACAGAATAAGTAATATGTTTAATGCAATATTAATATAGATGGTTTTCTTAAATATGAATAAATAAAGTATAATATATATAATATATATATATATATATATTATATTATATATATATTAAATATATATAAAATATTATATATATAAATATATATATATATATAATATATATAAGTAATATATAATATACTGCATAATAAAAGGATATAAAATATAAAATATTAGTAACATCTAGTTATATAATATTAGTATATTATATATATATTATAATATATATATTATATATTTATATTAATAGTTATAGATATTTTAATATTTATATTAATATTAGTTTACTATATAATATAATATAAAATATTAAGTAAGGTTTAAGCGAATGTGTGCTTTGTATAGTTAAGCTAATATATAAACGTATAATATAATATCTTAAATATAAATACCACATATCCCTAATATTTATAATCATATCTACTCCATGTGATAGTAGGTCCTATTATACTTAATAGGTAATATAAGTAAAAGTAGGGATAATACTCTATTATATAACCATATTAGAAATACTTAGCTAAGTAAAGCATTATTAGCTAACTCTTAAGTATCTCATATGGAAATGTAATAATGCAAATCTGATGATTGGAGGTATACTATATTATAATATAATATTATTATATTATTATATATTATTAAATATAATAATTATATATATATATTATATATTAATATATATAATATATATAATTAGGATAAATGTAATCTATATATACTTCTTCAATACCATATACTTATAATATATACTATATATAGTTCCCATATTATAGATAGGTATGTATAAAATTATTTTTATTTTAAGTAATATAACAGATATACTAAAGTATATAATAATTATCCTTAATCTTTAGATAATAATAATAAATTTATATATATACCTATATTTATAAATATATATAATATAATGTAATAGAAAAGCTATAGACAATAACTAAGGCCTTCTATTATTATATAATATATATATTATATACTAATAAATAAATTGATATAGAATAAATAAATTTATCTATTATCATATAGCTATATATATTATAATTATACAGAACTTCAGAATTTGTTAATATAAGTATAATAGTAAAAAGAAATATAATATATATTCTATATATAAATACTACTGTAATATATAATGGAAGAGAAACCACATTCTAATATATATAGATATATGTGGTGTGTGTTGTGTTGTGTGTGTCGTGGTGGTGTGTGTGTGTGTGTGTGTGTGTGTGTGTGTGCGTGTGAACACATGCCGATAACCCATTCGTCAATGCCAATAACTCCAATCTTTGCTCTTTCTCTCTGCTGAGAAGCTTGTGCTCATCATCCTTCATCTGGTCCCTCATCGCATCCTCTCTCTCTAGCAACGTCATAATAACTTTAATCGCTCACATATCTTATCCATATACTCACTAACAGACAGATTGATAAATACTATTCACTATTAAATAATATTCGAATTACTTTACGAAATCTGTGAACTTCTAAAGTAGTTGTTCCCGCAAAGAGTGCTCTACCAGCCACCATCTTTCCTTTCTCCTTGACTTTGTTTTCTGCTCTTCTGAATTTAGGTAAATATTTTGCTGTAGCGATGAACATACCGAAAACCTTCCATTAGGTCTAGAACAAAGACGCACTGATTTATCCAAAAATTTCCCCCCTTTCGTTTCTGAACTTTGATTTCTATTTTTCCGATGCGTTACTAAGGCATGTCTTTTGTAACGGTTCACCATTTACTCTTTAAACTCTATCAATATGTAATTTTTCTTCATGGATCTCTCCAATCCCCACCTTTTATTGTACTTTTCCTTTGAGTATAATCCTTTTTTTCTCTCATTATTCACTCCTTCATTTTGAATGACTTTCCACTCAAAACATGCAAATTATACGTAATCTTAAGTGGATGTGAGCCCTCTATGATAGTAATTAAAAACCTACTAGACTCTCTCTGACCTTTCTCAATTTTCTAATAATTATTATTAGTAAGAACATCAATTCTTTTTTCATAATCAATGGTCCTTCTTTTTAGCGAACGTTCAAGATCCGGTTTGTTGTCTGTAAATAATTCACCAAAATATTAATTCCATCTCTCCATAACCCTTTCTTTTCAAATTATCACTTTCGTTATTTATTAAATTGTTCTGCTTGTTAGCTCAGAAACCTTTTCCTACATCATTTTCAATATCTGAGCAACGATTGTTCATTTATATACTTCCTTGTCCATTTCATTTTCTTTATCTTTAAACTTGCTTCTTTCATTCGTCACTGAAATTTTTTTTCGATTATTAATAACTTTATTTCTTTTGCTTTTTTTTTGAAAAATAGTTTCACTTTACTTTGCAATACTCTTACATTAATTAATAATCAGTACTATCGTTCACCTGTGTTTTCTCTTTCTTCCTCTCTCTCCAAGCTTTATTTATTATTATTTACTTTCGCAATAACGTTTCATCTGTTATTTTTGTCATCATTCTTTTGTAACGCTAGATGTTTTTTTTTTTTTTTTTTTTTTTTTTTTTTTTTTTTTTTTTTTTTTTTTTTAAAGACAACCCACTCCATGATTCAGCTTAAGAGTCACAATCGCAGAGACCGAGACTTGATTGATCATCATACACGTCTTCTTGTTTCAAGGAAAATCAGAAACCTTTTGCTTACAATTGTGTTTGTCTGATTGTTTTCAACTACAGTTTAGCGGGTTATGTCACGTCCATAGATGTCGTGGGTGTTGTTTAAACCACACTTTCCCAATCCAGCATTCTATCCACTTTTTTTCTCTAATATTCTCCGACTCTTTATCCCCACTACGTTGTTAGTTTTTCATTCTTAACCTACACATTTGTTCCCCCCAAACATATACTATTTCATGATACTTCTTAGCTCTATGCACTCCTCTACAGAATTTGTTCGCTTCCTCTACAATCTACATCATGCTTCTTTGTAGGAAAGTTATTATCATTCAAAGGACTGTATACTTAAACTAGTACAATAATATATTAGAACCTTGTCGAAGGACAACCCGATAATACTTTATGATTTTTACTCTCACACCAAGTTCTGCATTTTCATCCGACATACAAAAGGTTTTTTCCATTCGACATTTGTTTGATATATATATATATTATATATTATATATATTATATATATATATATATAATTTAGTATATATATATAATATATATATATATATAATATTATATATATATATATATATATATATATATATATATATATATGGCAGATTTCCTTTCCTTCAATTTACCAAATCTTAAAAATTAATAAAAATAAATTTTATTGTTTCAACAAAGTTTAATTGTTGCACCCTGCGGCCCTGCCCCACATTCTCTTTCTAGTAAATGTTTAAGCCCACAACTCGAGGTGTATTCATTTTTCACCTTAAGTCCTTCAGGCTTCACTTTATTTCACTTCAATTCGACACTACGCCTACGCTCATATGTATTGACACTACTTAAACAACTAGACATTCCCCTTTCTATTTAAATATTTCTCTCTCTCACACACACACACACAATATACCGGTATATATTTACCTAAGTAAAATATAGTATACACACAATGTATTTTTTTTTATTTCACAGTTACTTACCCTTCCTGATTTTCCATTTTGATTTATATAGAAATTACAATGTCTAAAAATGTTTAAATCACTTAAAGTAAGTTAAAAATAATAGCAATATAATACTATTTAAAACTTAAAATGTTTGTTTACAAATGATATTTCGCGTGACGTCACGAATCTGAAAAAATCAAAAAAATCAAAAAAATCAAAAAAATCAAAAATTGATTTTTTTCTAAAAAAATCAAAAAAATCCCCAACCCTGATATATAATATTATATATATATATATATAATATATATATATATAATATTATATATATTATATTATATATATATATAAAACAAATGTATATAATATATAGATATATATATATATTATATATATATATATATATATATATATACACTTTTACTTTTACTTAGTAGCCCCTCGTTCCAGGGTTGGCACCCAAAAACCCCACCACCCAAAAACAGCCACCAAAACCCAAGGCAAAAAACCCAAATCAAAAAACCCATATTAAAATTTGTAAAAAGTTTTGATATTTTTCAGGTTATTTCATATGCAAATGTTTTTTTTATAAAATATTTCATTAAGATTTCTAAAATAAACGTAAAAAAAAAAGTAGATAAATCATTTGTAATTAAGAATTTAATTAAAAAAAATACAAAAAAGTTACTTTCTTGAAGTTGAATTACCTTTAGACTTCGTATAAAACATATTTTAAGAACTTATTTTCATCATCATCAGTCTGAACATTGCGACCTTTCAAATATCTATTAACCCGCACAAGCATCTCTGCTTTTTCCATCCCTAGCCTGTTTCTTACTTTGGTCCACACTTGCCCAAAGGTCGAAAAAATTCTTTCAATAGAACCTGAACTTGCAGGGCAATTATGTAAGTTTACTAAAAATTTGGGAAAATTTTCTGGAAGAACCTGCATTTTTTGTTCTTTCAGGTTAATTATTCTCCACCAATCTGATGCTCGGGTGGATTGAACAAAAGTTTTTTCAAAATAATGTGGAGAAAATATAGAACTATCCTCTAGCTTAAACGAAAAGTAGCCTCTTATAAAATCAGGATGAAACTCATGCACCCATTTTTCAGCTGTTTCTTCTTGTGCTCTACTAAGTCTCTTTCCTGATAAATAAATAAATAAATATGATATTATATAATATATATATATATTTATTATTATTATATTTATATATATAAATATATATATATATATATATATATATATATATATATATATATATATATATATATATATATATATATATATATATATATATATATATATATATATATATATATATATATTTATATTTTCTTTTTCTTTCTTCAGCTTCCTATGCTCCTTTAAAGTTAAGAGGTTAAGGTACGTTATTGCACCGGGAAAAAAATTAGTAAAAAGTGAGAGAAAAACCCCACACACACACACCACACACAACGCACTCATATATAAATATTAATACATCTACAGAATAAATATAATAATCCTTTAAGATACAAATTTATATATATATATATATATATATATATATATATATATATATATATATATATATATATATATATATATATATATATATAAAGTATGAATTGGGCATGAATGTTTAATTATAATTATTAAAATACCTTTATAATGTAGCGATGTGTCAAATTTGCTAAGTAATGGCATGGGCCCACTGCAGCATTGAATCTTCTTAAGATTTCATTTCTGTAAGGAGATAGTTTCTCATCCTCAATTAGGTCCGGCCAGATTTCAACTGAATCTGCGATCATTATAGTGTCTGCTTGGAGCTGAAATGAATGTGAATTGTGAAATAATCTTATCTGCTGAAAAATATGATTTGTTGTACAAAATTGATGACAATAAACAAAAATAGCAGTTTAATTATGCTTTGCAGCTTTTGTGAATCTGATTTTAATCATTTTATAATTACTAATACAGTAGTCGCTAGACGCTATATTAATTCATTAAGTCATTAATCTTTACCTTATTAAGAGCTGCTCCAACAGTCTGGAGCTGTATCTGCATGTTCATTGCTTCCCTTTTAAGGGATACATTATCAATTAACTTGCCAATATTACTATCAATATCTTCCATATGTTCTCCTCTTATTTCTATATATAAAGAATGGTTTTCCAAATACGTTTTAATGCAGTCCAATTGGGAGTTCCAACGAGTGTCATTGGGCAATTGAGGCATCATGCCTCCTTTTTCAACTAGCCAGCCCTGTAACAAATATACGGTATATTTAAAATTTTAATAATGCAGACTATGCAATACAAGAATAATATCCAAGTATCTACATCAAAGTTTTGAATATTTTGTATAGCAAATTAACAATAAAAAAAAATATTGTGAAATGTGATACAATTGCTTACATGAGGTCTGTGATGATTTCGAAAGTATTTATTGACTTCAACAATATGTTTTAGAATTGTCTTTGTAGATACCTCCTTTTCAACTAAATTTAAATAATGAGCTGAACATCCGTAAGTTATTATTTCTGGGAACTCTTCTTTAATAATTTCTTTCATACGAATCATTTTATTTTCGTTATCAGAGCATAGAGCAAAAACCTATGGGCAAATTTAAATTATTAAAACTTAATGTGATGGAAAATTTTATTTTCTTAATGAATATACTAATAAATGTGTGATGCACTAAATTCAGAAAGATTATACAGCTTACTTACCTGTTTATTATATTTTTCCCTGGTAATTTTAATTGCTTCTTTTGCCAGTTGAGCACTGTATTCTGCTGTTTTCTTTTGGCTGCCTGCATCTGTAGTAGACAAAAGGTAAGTTTGTTTGCCATTATGTAAACTGTGAGCAATCATAGGATCGTTTGTAACAGAGCTCCATCCATCTTGTAAAAGCGTTACTGATTCACTCGTTTCATCAGACTGGAATGCTTTTATTGCTTCTTCATTTACCTTTGCAAGTAAAGTAGATCCAATAGATTTACGATTTGGAGGTTCATAGCCAGGTCGAAGAGTTCTAATCATGGTCTTGAATTCATTATTTTCAACAGTGCTAAAAGGTATATTGCAGGAGAAAATATATTTGGCTATATTTAAATCAAGATTTTCTTTTTCATCAGGTCTAGTAACAACAACAAAATTAGATAGCGTTTTTTGCTTCTTGATTTTTGGTGTAGAAGAGCTAAAGCAAAATGATGCAGATGTACTTGGTTCTACTAAACTTTCATCACTTCTATGACCTGTATTACTTCTGATGCTTAAATCAGAAATTATTGAATGCTCAAACTCAGAAGCCTCAGATATAACGGAGGAATCTTCATGTGTTCTTTTAAGTTTACACTTTTCAAGATGAGCCTTAACTCTTTCAATTTTTCTAATAATACTTTCATGGCAGTAATTACAAATCACCCTATTTGGTTCCTCATCCTGAAATGTTACTTCATTCCATTCATTGGATCTAATTCTTCCTCCAGAGTGACATCTAGCGTTGGGCATTTTTTTAGTTTACTTTAAATACTGTGAATATTATTAAATATTAATATAAATAAATTTTATTAATACTATCGGACAGCCACAAAACTAACTTTCCTGAAAAAAGAAAAAAATAATTCAGAATTTTATGAAATCTAAAAATTCATAACTCAAAAACCCAAAAAAAACAAAAACTCACCCAAAAACCCGGCTGGGTTGGGTTTTTGATAAAAAAACCTGGGTTTTTGCCAACCCTGCCTCGTTCCCCAACTAGGAACAGCGGGCCATCTCGAGATATTGTGCGCCCAATGGAGCCTGACCCAGAGATCCGTTAGAATGATTTTATCAAAGTTGCGACTGATGTCCGTCAAGTCGGAACAGTTTAGTAAGAGATATTCTTTGTCCTGATTTTTCGGGGAGGGACATCTATGACAGTGGGGGAGGGGGAGGGGGGGAGGGTGCATTATGAATTTTAAATTTATTTTCCTGAAGGGAGAGAGGGAGGGAGGGAGGGATGGTTCCCAGAGCTGACGCGGGACAGAATTACTCTTCATTGAATATATATATATATATATAATATATATATATATAATATATATTATATATAATAATATATATATATATATATATATAGTAGATAAATTCTCTTATATAAATATATATATATATATATATATATATATATATATATAATATATATATATATATAATAATATATATATATATATATGTGTTGTGGTTGTATATATATATATATATATATATATATATTATATATATATATATATATATAATATATATATATATATATATATATATATATATATATAAGTATATATGTATATATATTATATATATATATATATATATATATATATAATATATAAAGAAAGATGTTTGGAATATATAAAGGAAATAAGGAATACTAAAAGATGCCAGTCCTAGGCTGCAAAAGAGATATTTGAACATTTGGAAGGATGGCTATGAATGGAGACTGTCAAGCGAATTAGGAAGCTTAACGGAAGGTAGAATGAGGATAAGGGAATCTGCCTTTAAATAATTGAATAGGATGTGCTTTCGTAACGGATGAAATGGCATTGTGAGGGAGTGTGGAGCGCGAAACACTCGAAAATCTGCTAACATTGCAGTAATGAAGAGGTGATAGAGTGAATGTGTGTGGGTTGATGCGTGCAAGAAGGAATAGGTATTTTGTGGATGAGGTCATTAGTAAGGAGGAGGTAATGGGTAGAGTGAGAAAGTTGAAGAATGATAAATCTGCAGGTATAGAGTGGAAAGTTCACTGGTGAAATGGATCAAGGACGTAGGCCGAGATTGTGATTGATGAGATTGGGAAGTTGTGTAACAGCGTTTATGGAGGGTATAGTCGAGGGCATTAGAGGAGAGCAGTAATAGTTACCTTATATAAGAGGGTAAGGGGGATAAGGGGTAACTGTAGCGTATGATAAGCAAGAGTTTTTTGAGGTTGTTAGAGAAAGATATATGCTGGATATTTTGGTCGAAAGAGTGCGTCGAAGGGTGACTGAAGGACTGATTAGTGAAGTGGTAGAAGATGTGTGGATCAAATCTTTACATTTAAATAAATGATTGAGAAAATGAGGGAGAAGAAGAAGAATAAATTGTATTGGATTTTTATGCCATTTGCAACAAGCGTACGATAGGATTAATAGGAAAGCTCTATGGGCAGGTGTTAGTGATGATATATGGTGTTGGTCGAAAGCTTCTGAATGGAATTAAAAGTATTTATGACGATAGTGAGACGTGTGTAAGAATAAATAGTGGAAAGTGATTGTGATATTAATAGCAGAATGAGGCAGGTATGTGTTATGTTCTCTTTGGTTATTCAATTTGTTTATGACGGGTTATGAAAGAATGTAGAGGTGTGAGACAGTGGATGGTGTTAGAATGAGAGAGAATGGAAGAGAGTGGAGGGTTGCCCTACCTATTATATGCGGAAGATTGGTTTTGTCTGTGGTGGCGAATCTAAGAGAGTTTGAGAGGATTGTAGAGAGAGAGATTTGGCAGGTATGTAAAGAGGGTTGGAAGTAAACGTAGATAAGAGTAGTAAAGAGTATGGATTGAGTGAGGACAGTCCCGTGTGAAGTTATGTTCTTAGATAGGTGAGCAGCTGGAGCAAAGTGTCTGAGCTTTAAATATTTAGCGTATGGTGTTGGATGAGAAGGGAACGGATGATGCCAAAGTGTAGTTTAGGGAAAGGTTCGTGAATGCAGGAAGGTTGGCTGGTGCAATTAATATATAATGTAAAGGGACTAAAGTCTGAGGCGCTAGAGTCTTACATGAGGGTTATGTTGTTACCTGTGTTATTGTATTGTAGTGAGACTATCGTCTGGAATAAGAAATATAGATCCAAAGTTCAATGTGTTCAGATGGAACAATCTTAGGGCATGCTAGCGTTGTGCAGAAGAATTAATAAAATGCAGGAATGATACGTATTTAAGAGAGTTGTGTGTGCTGAAGGAAGGGTAAATGAGAGAATAAAATGAAAGGGTATGTTGAAATGTTTTGTCACGTGAAAGGATGAAATATAGTAGGTTGGTTAAGCGGGTTTTATAGTGGAGAGTGTGTTGGGAACCGACCGGCTGGAGGACCGAAGAGAAGTGGATTGAGTCGCTGTTGAACGAAATGTCTGAAGGAAGAAGAAAATGTGAGTTTGCAGAGCGAGAATAAAGCGTTGCATGCATAGAGAGAATGAGGGGGTTTTGTATGGGGGCATGGTTGTGGCCCACCTGGGCCAAGATATGAACCCTACATGGACGATTACCAAGTGAGGGTCCGTCGCGTCCCATGAAGCTTTAGGGTGGATTTTCTGTCTGTGACGAGCTTTCACTAATATTAATGGACAGAGGGGGCGGTAAGGCTGGGCTTCTTTTCGACATTTGTTCATACTCTCCTAACTGCTTTTCTTTTCCGATGCTTGTATCGCTCCTTACTCCCAATCTTGGGAAAATAAGGTAGAGAAGAAAGAAAGAAAGATTATATATATATATATATATATATATATATATATATATATATATATATATATATATATATATATATATATATATTATATATATATATATATATATATATATATATATATATATATTATATTATAATATACTATATATAATATATCCCCGTAAAGGGGTATTGATTCTTGTTGCGGTGTTATGTTCTTGGTAAATAACCTGGAACATGGCTTAGCGACATGAACCAATGCCTGAGGGATTTTTGCGCGTTCCCCCGGACCCTAGCGCTAAATATGCGCATTGTCACAAATGAATATTTTTAATCTTCTTTCTGTCCCCTCGTGTTTCGAATTATTTATATCTTTCAGTCTTCATCCTTCTCCACAATTTCTATTTATTTTTTTTATTTTTATTTTTTTATTCCTACCCATCAGTCCCTTTACGCACGCAGGTTGTTCTCCTTTTTTCCCCATTACAGCCGGAGAAAAACCAGTCCTTTAGCTCTTCTTTGTACAAAGCAGCCCTTGATCCAATCTCCCGTCCAAACTCCAAAATGCCATCAACAACCCTATCCCGAGTACTAGTTTTCAACTAACTAACAATGAAACTAAGTTGGTTCATCCAACACAAAGCTTGGAAAACATTTCCTGCCAGGACACACTGTCCCATACTTACCCGATAGGTTCACCAAACTCACGCAAGAGAACTGTTTCCTTAATCCGTCTCCCTCTATTATTCAAATTCCTGAAAAAGATATTCCTAAACACAAAGAAAAGAATAATCACGAAGCTAAAGATTATTCGTTAAAATACAAAGCATCCGAATTTCTAAACCAAAGCACACTAACCCTAGATGTAAAAGGTGCAACTCAGAAGAGACCTCGCATAAGTCTATTCCTAAAACAAAAGCAATGACTTCAACAGATTGTACTCAAACAATCACAGCTATCGAACAACCCACCAATAACCCAACAACCCTCTGATAGTTTGCAAGATTATTCCAGCTCTTATGAATCCTCTTGTAACTCTTCTTCTAAATTTCTTATCACCACTCCTTAAATTATTTTATGCCTTAGGGGATGAAATGGATAATAGCTCCCAAATAGAGCTTGATGTAACGACCCACTCTCTTTCTAATGCTTCCTGCGCTTCCGAGAGAGGTGAATAGAAAACCGTCCAACGTAAACGCCGCAAACGCTCCAAGCGTTCTGGATCTGTTGGCGTCGTGAATGGGGACCCAGGGGCCCATCTTAACTCAAATTGTCTAGCTCCCAAAATTCACCTCACATGATGACTTGCTTGGCAAAATCTCCAGATATCGACTTTGTCACCCAACGAATCCTATGTCGGATCCCAATATCGCAACCCCAACACCTTTTCAAAAAGATGGCATCTTTCTGGTGACACCTTCCTTCCCCATTTCCATGGAAACAATCCCATATCCCCACATACATTTCTGGATCTGCTTGCTTGGTAGATACTGATATCGCTCCCATTCCTAAACATGAGAATTTTGGTTGCTCTTTCAACGACCTACCAAATGCACACAATAATATGGACTTGGTTGATCTCAATTTATCTCACGTTCATGGCGAAGCCCCTTCATCAAATACCACTGAAAACTCCTACCCAAAAGTGTATACAAATCTCTGTTGTATACTTTCTTTACCACCAGGATTTGTTGCCCCTCCTCGTCGAAGTCCACGTCTCATCGTTTCCTCTCCATCTGAATCCACCTACAGCATACCCTAACACATAGAGACAATTGTCTCAAAAAGACCAGCCTCATAATATTTATAACAACATAGCATGGCCACCTTCCTTCAATGGAAATGTCGTGGCTGCTACTCTAATTTTGAAGAACTTGTTCATCCAATAAACATTTACAAAAAAGTGCATATGTTTGCTGGAACTTCGACTATGTCATCGGGACTTCTTTCAGCCGTCGGAATATAAATCGCCGCTAACCTCTATAGAAAGAGGTGACAATGATAGGGGAGGTGCAGGAATACTCATTCATAAATCTGTCCCCTATTCTTCAGTCCCTCTTCAAAATTAGACTCAGCAGTGCGCTTAGCACGAATATTTTTGTCCACCGACCTTACTGTCTGCTCGATCTACTTGGCTCCGAGTAGTGAGTTTAATAAGATAGACTTAGCCAATCTTTTCAAACAGCTCCCTACTCCGGTTGTTATACTGGAAACTTCAACCTCCGCCACCCCTTATGGTACGACTCTGTCACCTCGTCTAAGTCCAAGATTCTTGTGGATTATCTAACACCCTTTTCTTGCATATGAACGTTTAAATACACACACTTCTTCCTGTATTGATATTTCATTTTGCTCCCATTCTTTTATGGATAGCTTTACCTGGTCCCGCTTTGATTATTTATACCCAATAGCTTTAAATGAGCTTGTACCGAGCCCAATGTTAAAATCCAACTCCAGCTGGCGTTATGACCGAGAGGAGTGGGCTCCTTTTAATCAGGCCATAACTATCCTACTTTCTCCCTTCAATAAGCGGTTTCCTACTGCTGATAATGTCTTTCACTTCTTCCAGCAAGTTGTCGTCACAGCAGCCGAAGCTTGCATTCCTCAGTCTTCCGCAGGCAGGCTGTCGGCAACCCCTTGGTGGTCTCAAGAGTGCGCACAAGCTAACCGAGAGAAGAAACTTTACAGGCAAAACAAAAGGACTCGTACCACCTCAAACATGATTATTTTTGAAGTAGCTGCGGCGAGAGCTCTGAGAAGTAATCGCCAAACACGTAAACAATATTTTCGAACTTATATTTCGACTGTCAACTCCACAACTCCCCTTTCTTTAGTGTGAAAAGTTGCACAGAAAATATCTCGTCGCTCCATTAACTCCTTACCCACAGTCCTCCGTTATGGGCCTGATATAACCGACACGATCTCCGCTCCTGCTGCTGTTGCAGATGTATTAGGTTATAGTTTTGCTAGCCACTCGAGCTCTTTCCGCTATCCTGAAGCCTTTCACAAATTGAGAACTAACACTGCACTGTTAAACTTTTCAATAGCGAAAGGGGAAGATCATTCCTATAACTGTCTTTTTACACATGCAGAGTATCAAACTGCACTGGCGAATAGCAAATACGGTGCCCTTGGCCCAGACATGATTTCGTACATTATGCTCCCTCATTTTTACTCCTCTTCATCAGCGTTTTTGTTGGTTCTGTATAACAGATTCTGGATCGAATCTTCTTTTCCATCTATTTGGACTGCAGCTTTTGTAATCCTTATCCCAAATCTGGGAAAGATCCGAAGTTGGCGGACAACCAAAGACCATTTTCTCTGACCTGTCCTACCTGTAAATTAATGGAGAAATGGTTTCAGGCCGCCATCTCCCTGTTCTGGAGAGTTCGCCAGGCTTTTTCAAAAAAAAAAAAAAGACTTTTTTTTTTTGGGGGGTTTTTTTTGGTTTTTTTTTTCCGCGGATCCCTTGTAAAACTGGACCGATGACATCCGGGACAGCCTCCAACTGTGGGATTGGTTCTTGGTGTCTTTTTTTGACCTTGAAAAAGATTATGACACAACGTGGAGAACTGGAGTTCTCCTTAAACTCCACTCGCTCGGTTTCCGTGGACAACTAACTCTTTCCATTAATGCCTTCTGGCAAATAGATTCATCCAGGTTTGGTGCACTTCTATTATGTCACTCCACTTTACTCTGGATGAAGGCCTTCCGCAGTGTATTACTATTTGCTCTCTGATTTAATGACATCGTTACTTCTATCCCAGCGCGCGTCAAATTTTTTTCTCTCTATGTTTTGATTGACCTTACGCTATATATAGCGGTCACAGCTGCTTTTTTTGAACGGCAACTTCAACTAGTTATTGAGAATATTTAACAATGGGGTAACTTCCATTTCTTTCATTTCTTACCCACCAAAACCTCAGCAGTACTTTTTTAAGAAAAAGGGAATCGAAGAACTTCCCACCTTCTTTCCTGCGAACCTAAAACCTTTATATTGAGTTCGCCCATTCCTGTAAACTTTCACAAGTCAAATTTCTAGGGCTTCATTCTTAGAAGACCACTTAACCATTACGCACCGCAAATTAAAACTTATGAAAAAACACTTGTCAATTCGCGTGCTTGACCTGTTTACGTTATCTCGCCTCAAAATCTTGGGGTGCTGGATCGCAAGTCCCTTTTACGCTTTATATTGCACCTAATCGATTGAAGCTGATATTGGCTGTGTATCTCTCTCTTT
>JABUQX010036038.1:2500-25378 GCA_015478945.1 Trachelipus rathkii | reverse complement strand
GACTAACACGTGGCGGTTGCAGTCTTGAAAATGGTACTCTCTTTTTCTATACAGCATTTATGTAAGGCTATAAAACAAACCCGGTTTTGTTAATCGGCCCACTCCATAGTTGCTTAATATGCAACCCACAAAAACAGTATCTAAGCTAAAAGTGTCAAGGCTACATATTCACATCATCATGTATTAAATTCTTACCAAGCTATAGCGCCTACAAATTTGTAACAGTATTTTTGGAAGTGTATATATATATATATATATATATATATATATATATATATATATATATATATATATATATATATATATTTATATATATATATATATATATATATATATTTTTTTATTTATATATATATATATATATATATATATATATATATATATATATATATATATATATATATATATATACATATGTATATATATATATATATATATATATATATATATATATATATATACACACACAAAGACCTTTACAACTTTTAAAAATGAATAAAAATTTAGTTGTTAGGGAAGTTCCAAGCTGGTTTCTTACGAGATTCAAAAGTTTTACAAACTGTTTTTCTTGGTTACGCGCGTCTGCTAAAGTGGGGCCCGAAGAGGTAAAAGCCAGTCATATTTGTTCAAATTTATGAATGCTAAAGGAAAGCGCTGCGGGGTTCACTGAAGAGATCTTCACTATAATAGAAAACCACCGTCAAGGCCGACAAATTGCTCTTTGGTATGAAAGGTATATGACCAAGAGAAGTATTGAACATGACAAAGAATATGGATGAGATGGCCTTGAACGTCAAATGAAAATGTTGAACGAGAGCGATATTTAATCCTTAACAATCCGTGGAAATCAATGACACCTCCCATACAAATTCATAAATTCTAATGGAAAAGTTTACACATGAGGCCTAAAAACTTCAAATCCTACAAGGAATGACACAAGATTATAAAGTTGCTCATAAGGAGTTTTCAGCTTCTATACTTGTGCGTTTGGAAGACTATAACAATATTCTTGAATAAAACAAAAACAAAAAACAAACGTTAACTAGTCAGGCCACTTTTCATGTGTTGGGTAAGGTACATAAACAAAATGATATAATCATGTGCTTGGGGAAAAAAACAAGTTACTTGGGAACACGTCAAGGACAGTTTCAAATTTGACATGTAGTGTGTTACGTAAGTGATCGGACCATTTACTTTCGCGACCCGACAGTAAAAGCCAACATTTACATTGACATTGGAAAACTATGCCAGCCCAACAAGATTTGTAATCTGATATTACAGTTTTTTTCCAGCAAGATGATAATGCACCCCATTAGACATTGATGGGCTGAGATTTTCTAAATGAGAAATGTTCAAATCTGTGGAGTAGCTGTGGTGGTCTCATAGGTTGGCTACCAAGATTACCAGATGTATTTTCTGCTTGCAATTTTGTCAAGGATAGTGTTTATGCTTCTCCTCTTGATGACTTAGCAGATTTCAAAGGGAAAATCGCACTTGGGTTCATGAAATCAAGTCTGATATGACAAGCAACACATGACAGAAGCTTAAATATCACCTTGACATTGTATGCGTAACCAAGGGTTCATGTGTTAATTGTTGGTGATTTCAGAATACAAGAACAAATTTAAGGTATGTTACGCACTATCTTCATTTTGCCTACATCATAATTATAAGCTGGATAATAAATTTTCTATAAGCAACCAAAGTTGTAAAGATCTTATATATATATATATATATATATATATACTATAAATATAAAGTAGTATAAATAACATTATAAAAATTTTTATAAAAATCTTTTCAATTGTGGCATTTTTATTACTATATATGATTGTAAATATATATTTTATACAAAATATAACTGAATATGTACTCAAAACTATATCTAGAGCATATTTATTTATGATTTTATCTAATACTCACTACAATAAATTTTTATTTAAAATAATAATTGAAAATTACACTCATAGTAATTATTTATCATATAGTAAATGAAAGCTACCACTAATTCTTGCCTCTCAAAAGAAAAAGACTTGAATCCAAAAAAAATAAATAATTATTTATGCAGGATTGCTCTGGAATAAATAAAAATTCAGGTGTAAGTAGAAATCGAGTTTTCTATATTGTATATGACAGTGTTATTAGATACTAATTTATAGGGAATATCAAATAGAATTCAGTGACTAGTAATAATAATAGTATAACGACATAATAATAAAAAATACGATTAATAAAATAAAAAAACTCATACAAAAATACTATAAAAATTTCCTATAATAATATTGATAGATATATATAATAGTAATTAATAATATAATCTATATAAAATTATAAGATAATAAAATAATAATATAATCAAATAACAATAAATCATAATAATATAATAATAATAGTAATAATAAAATAATAATTAATAATAATAATAATAAATGAATATAATATATCATAAATAAGGAAATAAAATAAATAATAAATTTTCATAATAATAATAATAATAATATAGCAATAATAATTATAATTATTAACGTATATATTATGAGTGAGCTATATATTATACATATTTATATATATATTTAATATATTATATAATATATATATTATACGATTATTATATATTAATATATTGGTGCTAACAATATATAATATAATATAATAATAAGATAATATAATAAAAAAAATATAAAAAATCGTAAATATATAAGATCTATAAAGAATTATTATATTTTAGTGTTTTTGAATCCAAATAATTAATTTTTAATATTATAGTATATTAAAAAAATAAAAATATTGTATATATACCTAATTATGTATTTAAAATGAAAACGTGATGATATATAGTTATCATATTGATTTATCATAGTATAATTTTTATATATATATATATATATAATAAAAACACTATTTATTAATTCGAATGATTACTATAGGAAAGTTGTAAATTGAAGTGAGACCGTATTATATATATATTAGGACCCCTACACACCCCAAAATCGTTGGAGCAATTTGGTATATAGTATCCACAGTGTATATAAGTCGTGTTATGTATCAATTTTGGTACTACGAAGTATTGAATTAAAGTTATGATTGATTGTGTTGGGTGAAGAAGATAGTTATAAATGTATTGTAGTTGAGATTATATAAGGTGAAGGAGTTAGGAATTGGGAATATCGGTATCATTACAGTTGTATTTACAAATTAAAATTAATAAGATTTTAGAGTGTGCGGGCTTGAATTTTATGCCTAAAGGGGAGGGTAACGATAATAGGAAGAGTGAATGTGGGTAGAATTAAAAAGTGAGAAATTAAGTATACAGATTACTAATATTATGATTAAATATAGATAGATAAGCATTTAGGAGCCCTCGCAAGAATAATTCACAGGTGTAATTAATTAGATCAAGTATTTAACAACCAATCATGGAAGCTAAATGAAGGTGAAAGTGTATTTAGTTTAGCAGTGTACAAATAGGTATAATAAGTATGTTGGACTTGCTAAAGTAGGTGAGAAATATAGATATGTTATATAACTGTAGTAAGTGTTAGGATATATATATAATAGAAGTATATAGGGGTGTAATGCAAGCGGTTATATAGTGAAAAGAAGCGTGGTTGTGAAATTATGTGTATTTTATTTAAAAAAAAAGGGCTTCGGATCGATTTTTTGGAAAATTTCAAAATGTTACGATGTATGAAAACATATAAGGAGAAAAAAGGAATACTAAAAGGTGAATACGTATGAGAGAAATACAAATTATAATGATAATAAGAAAAAATGGTATCATGGTATGATATTAGGACTTATCAATAAGATATATTAGGAACTCTTCTGAAATAGAATGCAGCTCAGAAAAGGTTCAGATATGAGAATAAGGGAATCGTTTGGGATAAATTAATAGTGATGGTGCATTCGATAACTGATGTAATGTGAAGTGAGGTAAGTGTGGAGAAAATAACTACTTCGAAATTTAATACATATAGTATATTTTGCGAACACATCAGATAAATGAATAAGGAAGTCCCCAGTGTAGTGAGAACAAGTGCTGGTGTGTAGGTGTGTGCAGTGGTGTTATCTCATAGAACGCATAAAAGATTTTTTCTTTGGACCGGAAATTGATGCCCACATTTTTACGAGTTATAAGAGAATGGACTCTCGTCTTTCCTCCTACTGGCCGTAGAGTAAGGAAAGTTAAAGAATGGTAATCGCAGCTTATAGATGTAGTTTTACTTTGTGTTGTTAGAGAGTATGGATCACATAGTATGAGCGTATAGGTGAGTTGTGATTGCAATTTGTGTGCGAAAGATTGTGGGGTACATTCAAAAGACAAAATGTCTATAAGGTGGTGATTGTGTGCGAGCAGAATTATGGTAGTGGAGTATTGGAAACGTTAATTAGAACCCTTATTATTAAAGGGTAAGGGAGATAAGGAGTAACTATATTTAAGGAATTATTATTATTAATATTGAGATTATATAATGTTTATATAAATGAAATAGGGTTTGGATTAAGTAGTGGTAATATTATTATGTTGAGTATATTGGATCTAGAAAGTAAGTGCGGTATTCGATGACTGTGATAAGGATATTGCATAATGGTGATGATCGAAGAAAATATTTGCGTTTAGGAGTGTTAGAGAATGTAAATTAATTATTTTTACATTTAAAACATAAGGATGAGAATAAATGAAAGTAAATAGAGTAATAATAATTTGTTTGTATATATTTAGGTTTATATTAGAGAGGTTATTGCAATAGAGTTATGTATAGAATATAATAAATATAGGTTAAAGCTCTTATTGGTAATAATATAAGGTTTATGTTAGTATGATTATATATTGATATTGATATGATGTGTTGAAGTTTACTTCGCAATTGTGAGAGTGTTATATGAATTTAGTATAAATTATTGTATGACGTAGAGTTGAGCGTTTGTGTAAGTATAACTATAAATAATAAGCAATTTTGAAAGTGATATTATTGATTTGAATCATTATTAATAAATTCACTGGAGTGAAGCTGCGTGATCTCCAAGATTTACTTCCTCCTTGCTTATCCAATTTGAATGACTAGGTATGAAAGATTTAGAGGTTGAGGTGGCAGAAGTTTATTGTGTTTTTTTATTGAGAATGTAGAATGGAAAGAGAGTGGAGGGTTCTGCCTACCTATTTATTGCGATTGATTTGTTTGTGTGGCAATCTGAAGAGTTTGAGAGGATTATAAGAGATTTGGCAGGGTGCGGAGAAAGGTGGTTTGAAAAGTAAACGTAGATAAGAGTAGGGTTATGATAGTGAGTGGGAACAGTCTTGGTGTGAATTTATGTTAGATGGGACAGCTGAACATATCTGATTTTAATATTTTAGATATTATTAATAAATAGGAACGGGTGATGCAGAGTGCAGTAGAAAGTTGTGATTGCAGGAAGGTGTCCGGTGCAATTAAATTCCTTGGGGGACACTAAAGGAGACTAATCTGAGTGCGCGGCTCATAAAATGAGTGGTATGTTGTTTCTGTGTTAATGTATAGTAGTGGAGCACTATGATCTAGAATAAGATGTATAGATCTAAAGTATAATGTTTCAGGTGGACAATCTTAGTTGCGTTTATGTCGTGTGAGAAGAATTGAAAATGAAGATGGTATAGGCGTATTAGAGATTTGTGTATTGTGAAGAATGGGTAAATGAGAGAAATTGAAAGGTTACCTTTTGAGTATTGTGGTTCTTTGGAAAAGATGGATATAGGGCATTTGCGTTCCACTTCTCATGGTTTTTCGTTAAGCTCGTAGAGAGAGGATGCAGGGGATCATTCCTAAGGAGTCGTATGTGATCGGTTGAGAGACCTGAGAGAATAAAATAGATAGACACAAGTTTGTGTCCTCTTATATATTAAAACGATAAGGTCCTTGGAGTGGTATGACTTAATAATGTGAGTGATGTGTGTAGAGAGAGAGTGATGCTTAGAGAACCATAGAGTAAATGATGGTGCATAATAGATGTTACATTTCAGTATGTTTGTCTCAGAATTCCACGAATATATTCGGTATTAGGAAAAACATGGCTCTATCCGAGATAGTGACCCACTTAGGGAATCTCCTCCTATAGCATTCATAGTAGAAGAACACAATTGGAATCTCATTTATTCTAATAACGGTATATAATATATCATCAGAATCTGATCGGAGCAGTATTATCAGTGTAAGTAAATTCGTACTGATGCGGTTTTGTTAACGATATACTTGGGACAGTCTTGTGCCAAATTAAAAGTTATAAATGGTTTGACAAAAACGAACGGGGGGGGGGCGCTCGCGGGCAAGGATAGACTAGGGCTTTTATATTTAATCCGAAATCTTCGGTATTTTTCTTCTACATACATTTTTTACGGCCTCTTCTCATGTTCTCATATATATCCCACTTTCTCACTCTCTCAAATGTATCCTATGTGTAGGAAAGGAAGTTGAAGTTCATGAGAACATAAATTATAGATTGCTCGAGAGTTTTGCATTTCAAGGTTTTTATTAGTGTAAAACTCTATTACAAAAATTTGATAAATAATAAATAATGTGATACCTCAACCAAAGGTAAGGAAATGATTTACTAATTCTGTATAAGTCGTGGCTCTATATCATTTATTATATCTATTATTATATACAGAATTAAGGGAAATTCTTTATGTTTTGGTGGCTTTTTTTAAACGATATATTTACGCTTGTATTATTGAATATTATAAAATCAAAGCGTAAGGCTATAATTATAACTCATGCAGTTATATTGAGGCCTTAATTTAACTTATAGTTATATTTCATATGTAACAAATGAAAAAACAAAAATTAATAACGCCTTATAAGGCTCTGCTCAACGTTATCATCATTATCAGAGTATTACCCTTTTTGAGAATTACCTTGCTTAAGTGTATACTTTTTGCCGTAAGTGTTGATACCATTCTTGCTGAAAAATTAAATTTTGCTACACAAATTAATTTGAAGGCCTATATTATTTTATTTGAAAAATAAATTTACTAAGTTATCCTGATTCATATAAAAGTGTAAAAAATTATTTTAAACATATATTTCAGACAACTTACTGTAAAAGAGTATTAAAAATTTAATTTAATGAATAATTTCAATGTGGAACGAATTGCCCCATGTTACAATTGATCAATTTTGTTACATTTTTAAAATAAAAACATAGTATTTATCTTTTCCTGATTGACTCAACGATTGCATTAAGGTTATGAAATATTTTTTTAAGAACTATATCTTGGTACCAATAATTGAAGTACAATTATTTTGACCTGTATGATTCTTAACAATAAGCCAAAAATTTACCAGATTTTATATTGCTCAGGAAAAAAAAAAAAGATCACAAAATTAATGGACTTAGATTAAAGTTCATAAAAAATTTAATACCTGAAGACGTACTGAAAAATTTATTTACATCTTTAAAGATATATTTTACATGTAAAAGGCAATTTTGGTGCCCCACTGGACCTGAATTGCCCTACAGGACCGGGGGAATGCCTACTTTACAGTATACATATATATATATAACAGTGGCCTACTGAGTGAGGGTGTGTTTATTTTTGCTCTTCCATTTTACTACTATAATCTGTTGTAATTGCAGGTGAATTTAGCTAACCAAATTAGTGTTGTCTATCTAACTGTGGATTTTAGAAATTTGTGTTTGTACTTATTATTTGTGATTATTTCTGTTATATTAAATTTAGTTGAAGTTAATGGACTCAGTTAGGTGTTGATAGGTTAACCCTAGGCTAGAGTTGTTTAGAGATTCCTGTATACTGTGTGGTTTGCAGGTTTATTTGAATTATAATAGTTTTTCTGTAATTTAACTACAGTCTTAAACAATTGTTATATTAATTTTGTGATATTAAATTTTAAAATTAAAGTTTACCAGAGCCATAGCCTAAGTTAGGGCCTAGGCTATGCTAAATTCAAGCTTGTTTCAAGAAACAAGTCTATGCGACAAGCTGACGTATTTTGAGATATTTCTTTCTGGGCTTTAGTGATATTTTGTAAACTGTAGTTGGTAAAATACATTGGACAAGCACCTACTGTTAGGCCTCCTTATTAATTTTTAAATATCCTGGCCCTAGGCTTTTAAGCTAGATATAGGCTTACGTTAAAAATTTTAACTTTGTTTTAAAGATATTTAGTTATTTCTTTTTAGGGCTTTAGGCGATATCTAAACTGTAATTGGTAATTGTAGGTACAGGTAGTAAAGTTGATAATATTTATAAAGATGTACTTCCTTGTCGTGATAACTGATTGGGACTGGAGATGGTCCGTAAAGGTGTTGAGGCTTTTTAGTAATCAGTTTGGAGACTTGTTTAGGCAAAAAACTAGGTTAAAGTTGGGGGTGGTGGCTAAATCTAGATTACCAAATAATAGGCGAATGGTAGACTATTAATAACTACAAGAATAACGACTATCATACATTGAAAAATAATAATGATGATGATAATAAAAATAACCACAATGCGAGGAGCAAAAAATTTTTACACAAATGCTCATAACCTTAGAAATAAAAAAAGATGAGCTTGATTAGTTATACCATAAAAGAGAAATCGACATTATTTGCATTAACTAGGCCCCAATTGGGGTTAAAAAATGGGAAGAATTATACGGAGACTCCTTTCAGGAATATGAAATAGACGGATATTTCACTTTATTTATACCCAGCGTAGAGGAAAAGAATGATGTAAGCAGATCTTTTTATTATTAAAAGCAATATTCAATCGGTATTAATGACTGACTTTAAATTGAATCATGATATTGAATCGGTGTGGGTAAATATTCTTATATTACAATAAATCATATAGAATTAGGGGCATTTTATAGGACCTCCTGCCAGAGTCAAGAATTAGACATGGAAATTGTGAAAAAATAGATGACAGCAGCCACAGTAAAGAAAAAGGTATAGTCATTAATGGGTGATTTTAATTTTCCGGGCATTCATTGGGATTCCTTGTCTAATATCGGACCATAGTAGTTCTGCATTCATAAATTGTATACTAGATAACTTTTTGACCCAGATGGTCCAAGAACCCACCAGATATGATGCACTACTAGACTTAATATTAACTAACGATGAAGTATGGTTGATGAAGTTAGAGTAGTTAAGAATTTAGGACTTAGTGACCATAATATAATTAGATTTAATATGAATGTAATATCTGGGCCAAATTGCAAGTTTAATAAGGAAAAGATCTTAGATTTCCGAAATGGCGATTTTACCAAAATTTTCGAGACATGCTTTAGTACAACTGATAACTGGGATAAAGAGTTAAAAGACCAAAACTGTTGTTTCGTGGGAACATTTTAAGCAAAATTAAATGAATATTCAGTCAGTATGTTTTAAAGGTAAACCCATTTAGGTGGCAAAGAGAAAACCTGTTGGTGGAAAGAGAGATTAAGAGGAGAAAATTAATGAAAAAGCGTTCAGATTGTTTTAAAATATAACAGGTAATAATAGGGAAATGATTTAGGAAAATTATAGGAAAAATAGAAATGAACTTTAACAATCAATAAGAAAGGCAAAGAGAGAAGGCAGAAATTAATTTAGCAAGGAATAGAATAGTAAACTTGAAGAAGTTTTTTAGATTGAGATTAGGCTGTGAAGTAAGACTAGGACAAATCGTTCCAGTTCATAAGATTGAAAATTTAGTGAGTTCAGCATAAGGAAATGGTCAACATTTTCGATGGTTATTTTGCTTCAGTGTTTACCGAGGAAAGATTAGATAATAGTTTGGAGACTAATAGTTCTTGTATCATTGTATGCAATAGACTTACAGAATTTTGAATTTGATTTTAAAAGATATAAAACGTTTATTAGATCATATTTGACCAAAGTAAAGCTGCAGGCCCTGATGGTATATATGGTAGAAATCTGAAAGAGGGTAGTACAAGCATTCCAAAAGCACTAAATTTGATTTTTAAGCGATCTATAGCATATTGGTGAGGTACCAGATGACTTGGAAAACGGCATATGTTTTGGCTATTTATAAGAAATTTTTTTATAAATATCTTGTGGGAAATTATAGTCCAGTTAGCTTAACATCTCTGGTTGTAAAGGTTCTGGAAAAGTTACTGAAAGGTCATTATAGAGAAAATATTTAGAAGATACAAGGTATTGTATGACTCCAGCACGGTTTCAGATAAGGGTAGGTCATGTCAAGACAACCTTTTTAGAATTTATGAAATACATTACTGACTGTATCGACCGAGGAGATCCAGTTGATATTGTATATTTGGACTTTAGTAAAGCTTTTGATTAAGTTCCCCACATATGGTCTGATGAAAAAAGTTATTGCAATGTGGTATTAGTGGAGTGGTACATGGTTGGATTAAAGATTGGTTGCAAAATAGAAAACAGTTGTGTACAACTAAATGGAATTAAATCATCATGGGAAATAGTGGAATGATTGGTGGTGTCCCACAGGGCTCAGTGCTGGGGGCCACTATTGTTCCTCATATATATAAATGATTTAGACCAGGGACTTAAATTGCAAGGTTTCTAAGTTTGCAGATGATTACTAAAGTAGGCCACCTCAGTTAGGATAGTGAAGGATGCATAAAAGATTCCAAAATGGATCTTGATAACTTCTTGGGTGGGCAGTAGTGGCAAATGAATTTTAATTAGTGAAGAAAGTGTAATGGTTCTTCACCTAGGGTTACTCAAATAAAGTTTTAACTACATATGAATGGGGATTGGCTTGGTCTGTGGACCAAGAAAAGAAGATTTAGGTGTGATTATAAAGCAGTAATTGAAGTAGCTAATCAGTGTTTGCAAGCTAAAAATAAAGCTAATAAGATGCTGGGCATATAAATCGCCAATGTTGTTTACAAGAGCAAGGAAGAATAAGTAAAAACTGTATAATAAGCTATGTTAGGCCAGTAATAGAGTATTATGCACAAGTTAGGGCCCCCTTATTTAAAAGAAAGACTTAGATATGTAAGAGAGAGTGCAACGTAGAGCAACAAGGATTTAATTTCTGGGTTTGAGGGTTAAGAGCTATGAGGAGAGGCTGGAAGAGTAGGAATGTTCTGTAGAAAGGCGATTTCTCAGTTGGGGACCATGATACAAGTCTACAAAATATTTACATCTATGATAATTACAGAGATCAATAAATTTTTTCATAGTAGAAAACATGGACAGGTGACCAGGGGCATAATAAGAAAAATTAAGAAGTAATAAAGCTTATCCATCTTTTTTATAGGTTAGTTTTAAATAGGTTGTTAAAATTTTGATTTAGTCTGCCAAGAGATGAGTGTTATGAGAGTGTGTAGATACATCGATTTGCTCAACTAATTTAAGAAAAGGGTTATAGATATTCGTTTCAATGGATGAGTTGGGAATTAATCATTTAATAATATATTATGTACGAAGCCAAATTGGCGTGTTTTTAGTTATAGTGATATAGTTATATTTAGATGGCATGTGTGACCCAAACTTAGTTATTAATGCATAGTGGATGGTTTGTAGTTTATCATTTTATATTTAATCAATTAGTAAATTGTAATAACTAAGCTCTATAATTAGGTGGATTTGTAGTTATAAACTAAAATTTGAAAGCCCTCATAGGGTGCTTTTATGTGGTATTTGCTATAATAGTAGAACATATTGATTATTGTTGAGTATGGGGTTGTAACTTTAGGACAGTCTCGATAGTGCCATGTGTGGCTTTATTTACTGTTTCTAAATTATTACTTAATTAATTCCTTAATTATAGATATTATAGACTCATATAAAAGTGATAAATAGAGACTAGTAATAGAAGTACACATTTAGGGCTACTTATCGAAGCCTATTGTCCCAGTCAACCTCACTAATCACTAAATCATATAATTAGCTCATGGCAAATCCACAAATCACCCTGGGATTGTCAAATTACTGATTAAACTAAAAAATCTTAACCAATTTAGCTTTAAGTCAAAAATAAATAATGATATAATATATAATATAATATAATATATATATATATTATATTAATATTATATATAATATATATATTATATAATTAAATATATATATTATAAAATATATTATTAATTATATATATATATATATTAATTATATATATATATAATTATATTATTATATAATATTAATATATATATATATATATATAATTTATATATTATATAATATATATATTATACCCAATAAAACTAAATCTTATTTTTAAATGAATTAATAAATAAGTTATGGTCACACATTTGCCATATCTAAACAAATAATAACACTATTATAACTATAAAACTCCTCCGCCTCATAATTTGGTGACTATTATATTCAATCATAATAAATATTTATATATATGATATCACCTAAATACCATTACCATTAAATATACTGATATTACTAACACTTATTTTTATATAAATTGTTGTCAAATCGAGTCCACACTCATAACTAATACTACTTGTACAGATACTAATTGCCATATCTATTGTATTAGTCAGCGAGAAGCTTACAGCATTATTAAGCGTTATGCTAATAGACTCTATGCGTTATAAACTCGAAGATAGCCAGATTCAGTGCGTGGTGATATAACATCTCTCTGAAAGAGATGAAAGGAAAAATGGATAATTAAATGAAATATATATTGTACTCTGCTTCAAAAGACATCGTGGATTCAGGCCCATCGAGTGGTCAAAGTTGAGTCGTCGTGGATTGGCATGTAATCTCTATGCAAAAGATATATATATTGTCATCTCGTTAATTTATCTATTAATATTGATGAATAATATTATCTCTCTCGGACTTATGTCTATATAGTTTATCGAAAATATCTCTCTTCAGTATATATACATAAAATCGAGCATATTCGATTTATTTATTTGTTAAATAAAATCAATATTTCTTCTATACAATAATCTTTCAAAGTTTGTGCTCTGATACTCAAATAGTCTAGATATATCTCCTCAAAACACCAGATAATACTTTCCTTCAAACCCTGAATGTATGCTCCTATCATATAATAGCACTCATCATACCTATGACAATAATATAATGGTCATTTCTTTTATATAATAATAAGGTTGTCCGAAAATATTCGTGTGACATCAAATACTTCTATTTACATGCTCAAATAAGATTGCAACACTCTCCTGATTATTATGAAGCCTATTTTTACTTTCGGATTACTTCCTTGCTCTTGCAAAACGATTATTCATTGGCGGAAATTTACTATATGTCCCACTCAGTAGCTCTTTTTTATTCTCCCTGAGCTTGTAATATCCTATGGCTGCAGAATTACAGAGCAAAGTTACTAGTAATTTGTAGATTGAGTTATTACATACTATTGATCCTTTGCTGCACTCAAACAACAACTTCACTCGCTATTTTCTTGCGTTAATCTACATCTTCGTTCAAAGACCATGTCACTCACAATGCACACGAAGTAAGAGATCCACTGACACGAAATAACTTATAGTATAGTGGAAAATAATCCAATTAGTGTTTGGTGATATAATGTGATATTATTGAAAAACCATGTAGCCTAACTAAATATATAACCAAGATTATTCGAAGTATATGATGTGTAGGTGATTCAACTCGATATCAATCATGATATCTTTTTGCCAAGAATGATAGCAAGTATTTTATTTGACAGAAGAGTTTATCACTAATCACTGTTAGTGATTGAAGATAATAAGATTTTATATATAGTTAGGCTATATAGTAAATAAATTAATATGTGAATAGTGTATGTATGATGTAATGATGAGATGTAATTTATAGATGATG
Source organism: Trachelipus rathkii (assembly GCA_015478945.1). Taxonomy (NCBI): domain Eukaryota; kingdom Metazoa; phylum Arthropoda; class Malacostraca; order Isopoda; family Trachelipodidae; genus Trachelipus; species Trachelipus rathkii. Next base: position 11,620 of record JABUQX010036038.1, on the reverse strand, counting down.
TGAATGTAATGATATATTAGTTGTATCTAAGCTTAGGCAAATACAAATATATTTATGGCTAAGGTTATAGTTAAATTGATTAAATGATGTAATATAAATTTAATAACTATCACACCCGTCTAAAGCTGATTGTGGCGCTGCTTTGCCACTTTGGCGGTTCAGGTGGGTGCTGCACAATCCTGTAAAAAGATTATTATTATATATATAATAATTGTTTATCATCTTGCCAAACATTCCCAAAATATCTAATTATTTATTATAAAGAAGTTTAACTATAATAACAAATTATTATTACTAATACATAGGAGTGTTATGATATCTCACCAAATAAATTTGATGGCACCTATCGCTCTTTTGCTAAGTGGGCTTGATGCAGTGAATTGGTCAAAAGTAGAGGTGGGCAATAGCCAATGATTTTATATTACCTAGTACAAAGCGAGGTAATTTATTATGCAGGACCCATTGGTACATTAACTGTTACCCTTCAATTGTATTAGCAAAAAGTTATGTTAATTGCGTTTAATAATATTTCCTTATTATATTGCCTTAGTTTTATTGTAGTATAATAATTTTTTTAATTTATATTAATTAAATATTGTCATGTGGTTCTATGCATTTCACGGAGGAGGCCAGCATGTAACTAAAGTAGCACGGGTTTTTCTTTAATATAAACATGTAATTGACAACCGAAAGTAGATATATTATTGCCTTTTATTTATATAAAATCAGCAAAAATTATAATTCAACCTGAAATAATGACATCCATATAATATTGGAAAACAAATAGATATTAAATAAAGCCACGACATATATTTAAATATAATTAAACAATAACTGTTAATCTAGAGAAAAACAAGTTTATAGTGAGAAGGTACTCTTTTTATAGACAAACAACCTCGCACCGGTAACTCTGTGGAGTGAGATTTACTCTCTGAGTAGGAATTGGTGTAGTACAGAGCTTCACTAAGTCCGCATAATCGGATTGTGCATTATCTCTATGATTATTTATAAGATACTAACATGCAAGATTATCCTGCTGGGTACAAATACAAGATGGATTAGCGACCATTTTAAAGTGTACTCGCACGTTTACTACATTTTTAATTTTATCTTTTAAATTGCTGTTACTCATAATTTGAGGAATTATAAGTTATGACCGTGGACACACACAACACAATAAATAAAAAGGAATGAATATAAATAATATTAGAAAAATTTTCAATGTGATAATATTTCTGAAATTCGTCGACCTGAAATGAAATGCAAGATTTCAGATATGCTTTAATGAGAAGACATAAATTAATGTCACTCTCAAATTTCTCGTGATAATTATTACTAATGTCAGAGATTCAAGGATATAAATACAAACACAGCCCCCGTATCTCATTTATTCTCAAGCTAAGTTATAAGGGCATTTAAGATCTGACCTCATAGTAAGGCTAAGTAAGATTTATAGAATCATCACAATTAAAATAAAATTTATCCTTCACTCACATTAATGGAGTGGTGTGCGCTCAGAAAACGTTACACTTCCTCTCCTCTCACATCTTACAAAAAATTTATTTAATATAATAACTTTTAACTTGAGTTATTTGCTATTTTCTTTCTCAAAATGAACTTGGCTTATCTCTCTCTCTGTGTGGATGTTGACTCATCTGCCTGAGCTTAATTGTCTGTAACACGTTGACCCGATCTGACCAAAATTGTGTGATTTAAACCCTGTGAAAATTAATTTCCATAAGAAAATAACGAAACAAATGAAAATCAGAATTTTGCAAAAATTTTTTGGAAATGTTTAACGTTTATTTAATTGTTAATATATATATACTTTAGTAAAATTGCCGATGGTAACTAATTTTCTGGTACTGAAGGAACAAAGTGTCTGAAGTGAGCATAATTTTAACGAAAATAATAAATTAATTTAACAAAAATATAAGCTAAAAATTTGTATATAACATGTGGGTTTGTAAAAATGTGACTCATAATAAAGTTAAACTACGCCTGACTCACATGACAAAGTTATATAGCTATATTATAATATAATATATATATAATAATTATATATTAATTAATATAATTAATATATTATAATATATAATATATATATTATATATATATTATTATTATAATATATTAATATATCATATATATATATATATATATATTAAATATATAATATTATATATATATATATTACTAATTATATATTATATATTATCAATCATTAAGTACTAGGGCATTATTGCCGTGCAACGTATATTTTCGCGCCTATTCGAGTGCATCATTCGGACTACGGATAATCGTACTACTTAAATCTCAAATACTATAATAGCTCCGTTCCTATGTAGTGATCCGATAAATTTTTTATTATTAAATAATAAGTTTATTCGTGAACAATACGCCAATCGGAAGTCAACTGCATTTTATTATCCGCTAGGCTATCTGGTTTTCATGCTATTAGAGAATTTATATTTAAATTAATTAAGTGAACCCTACTCCGTTCTCATTCCCTGTTGACTAAAGTTCACATTATCTAGATAAATTAGGTAGTTATTTTATGATTTGAGTTAATTAGTAAAATTAAGGTCAACGTGGCTATTGTTTATAAGTATGAGATATAAGTGTTATTATATGTTAATAATATTTCTCTAATATCTTTTATTACTATATACTTACTAAATACGAATTTAGATGATGTTACAATAAATAAGTAACTAAAAGAAGTAAATTAAAGGTTTAGGTTAAACCTTAGTATTTTATAATAACATACGCAGTTATTTTATTCAAAATTCCTTTTATGATTTGAATGTTACTTGTCACTAACTGATTATAATTATTTTATTAATTATATATATATATATTATTGTATATATTATATAGTTTACTATAGATTTAATTAATGTAAAATAATTATTATAGATTAAAATTTATACTGAATTAGTATAGTTATATTTATACTATAAAAGTACATTAATTACTAGTATATAAAATATATATATTATATATAATCAATAATTTAATAATAATTAATATATAATATATAATATATTAATATATTAATATAATTATAAATATATTATATATATATATATATATATATATAATATTAATAATATATTATAATATATATTAGTATATTATATAATATATATATATATAAGATATATTAATAATGTATATTAATAATATTAATATATTATATATATACTGATATATATATATATATATATATTAATATATATATATATATATATATATATATATATATATATATATATATATATATATATATATTATAATATATATATATTATATATATATATATATATATATATTAAATATTATATATATTTATATTAATAACAATGGTTAGATATTATATATATATATTAATATTATAATATAATTAGATTTATTAATATTTATACAATATAATTAAATTATTAATATATAATAATTATAATTTATGTGTAATTATTATAAAGTTAATAAATACAATTAAAATTATTGTTAAATAAGTAATAATTAAATACATGGATAAGTTTATATGTGACTATGAGATACCAGTAAGGGTGAGTGTTTCTGGAGACAGTTCAGCCGCTGCAGTAGTAGCTTAAGGAAGCAGATCTCCCATATTATTTTAAATAGAGAGCTAATATGTGATCATCTAATATATTGAGTAGACAGCCTCAAAAAGATCTCTTACTGAATTATACCTTAGTACACTTGATAATAATCTCTTTTGATATTGTGAGATGAACGAGGGATTCCTGAGAAACCAAGGCCATAATTATAGAGCAACTAGAGGATGCCGCAAAGAGTTTAGAAAAGTCTATTTTTGTACTCACTTCTTAGAGATGAGTTTAAGAAATCATTATATATATTCAGCCTCCATGCTATAGTAAAGACTAAGTAACTAATAAATGACATATATAGAGGTTATACATTTAAGTAGAAGAAGTTTAATAGACTATATATATATAGTTATACTCATAAATATTATAAATCTTAATCTAATTTATATTAGAAATTACTATGTAAATTAATACTTTTATTTTTTATTGAATTTTTTCATGATTGAACCGTTTATTATTAAATATGTAAAAATTACATATGTAATTCAAATTTATCATAAAAAATTATAAAAACTTCTAATTTATTTCTAAGTATTTTCGGGATTTGTTGGACGTATGAGCGTTTTGCAGGACTGATGAAAAGTATTTATATATATATTATGTGATATATATATAGTAGTTTTGTCTCTTAGGAAAGATTCTAACACTGGGTGTTATGCATAATATGTGTAAACATTACTAGCCTGCAAAGGATTATATGATAAGGGGCATTCCTATTACATGACCCCATTGAACCTAAATATATTATATTAGGTCCCACCTTCAAGCAAGCATTCAAGCATATTAGTATAATAGTGATTTAAATTAATTATTAATTAAATAATTTAGTAGATAGAGCGATTAACAACTAACTGGTGTTGCTAGTTAATTAGTTAATTTTTCAATAAATTTTAATAACATATATATTGTTTCTTCCATAATATTTAGCTACTTACTAATTTTAAGGATGGAAATAATTGGTTTGTATAATTAAAGTTTGTATTATTATTATTATATAATAGTAGTAGTAGTAATTCTAATACCTTCCTCCCTCACCTCGTCTTAGCAGCCATTGAAGGCTTTATAGCTAAGCTATTTCTATATCCATTTGACTGATACTTTTGGATCCCAGTTTCAAGGGATAGTGAGTCTCGCAAGCGTCATGAATATGTACTTGGTTAAATGTAGTAGATATCAGTGTACATATATGTATTAACAAGCCATATGCTAGAAGTAGTCTACGGAACAGGTTTACTACTCAGTGAAAAAAATTCAGAACATAATATGGCAGGTTTCTTAATTAATGTAGTAATGCAAGTCTCTCAATTTTTTTGCCGAATAAAATAAAAAACGAAAGAAATATATAAACCGAGCGGCTTAGCGTCTTCTCGTTTTAAACAAATTTTTATGTGTATCTGATATGAAATTAATGATAAATAATATATAAGTTATGTCAGAGTTAATTATACTTTATAATTAAATACATGTAGAAAACAGATAACAATTGAAATTATAATATAGCAGATGAGATAGACCAACATTTAATAGATATTGTCACTTCGCCATACAAGTACGAACGAAGTAAATTAGAACCTATTAAACACCTCTCACTAATAGCGCCAGGTGCAATTTCCACTCAACCTTCTATACAAACGGACTTCACAGAGCGCACACTTCTAGGCTATGCTATGGGATTATATTAAAAAGGCTAGAAATCAAAGCACCAGAGATTATGGAAGTAACCGAAGTCTACGAACTTTTGATATTCTATACACATATCTCGTGATTACCCACACAGAATGATAGGTTGGTTACCACGGTCTGCACCGAAAGCAGCACAACTCGGACTGACCGCAACAAAAGATAGAGTCTCTAAATTGGAGACTGGACTTTTGTCACTCTGTGGAGCTCGGACTGATCGCATAATTGACATAGTTCAAAGCAAATCGGGTTTCCCTATGAAGTGTACTAAGCCTATCTCGCTGAATGCCTCCTGAATAAGGCAGACGTTTGTCAGAATGGAAGATGTGTTCTTGGATGCTCTCTTGCAATAGATTTATGTATAGGAGAGGCTTCCTGAAACCATACCATTATACCTTAGTTCTACGAGTCATTACACTTTTAGATCAATATTAAAATTGAAGAGGAATAGGTAAAAGTCTAATAAGATGAAAAAGCACCAACAATTATCATTTGGATATCTATAAACAGATATATTTATTGAGCCTCTCCGTAGTAAATGGCGACAATTTACCTCATCACCAGTTACTGGGGATTTAACTAATCATCAGATAGATTTTCATTAATGAGATTTAAGTAGTCATCCACAGTAGGTGAAAGCCTAACCACTACGGACATATGGCTACCAATAAATAACTACGTGCAGCCTTCATTAACGCCTTTGGATGTAGTCCAACTCCAGTAACCCAGGAAGAACCTTTTCGTATGGACCTACTGTAATATTATCCTTGAACTTGGAGATTGTGGATCTCCTCAGGAGCTCTACTGGGTATACTGGTAGTGACAAATCCAAGTCTGCCGCTCTCTAACTAACTCAGCTGTCATATATATATATATATAGTGTACTATTATTTACATACAATTAAAATATCAAAATAATGTTATTAGAATTTGCTATCATATATATATGATATATATTTAAATAATATTTTATAAGTAATAAGTTAATTAAACAAATAAAGATTTGTTCATAAAAGATTTAATAACTAAATAATCTCATTTAGATAAAGTGTTCTTGAGAATATATTCTAGATCCTTATTTGATATTTCGAACTAGCTAACAACAACAACTAGCTATTCTCACTGTGTATGATAAAGGCGGTAGAAACATAATTGAGCTAGAATGTTGCTAGTTATTTTTCGTGTGGTAAAGTTATTTTATCGTTAAAATCTGTGATTTGAAAAATTTGTTTTTGGGTTAGTTGTCGATTTAGTTTAAGTTTGGTACGTTGTTTTGATGAGAGATATATATATATATATATATATATATATATATATATATATATATATATATATATATATATATATATATATATACTACTGATGCTATATGGAGGCTCCTGCCATATATCTATCTATATATATATATATATATATATATAGGAGGTTGACTCGCCGACTCTCATGCGAGAGGACGCTGGTTCAATCCTCCGCGTAGCAGTCTGAGTTTTATCTTCTTAGGGGATAGAATTAAAACTCAGCTGCGAACACGTTGGTGACAAAAAGCTTGAGACAGCCGGCCTCAAAGTTCCGATTTCCTGTAGACTCCCCGTGTTACCCTCTGAGAAGGGGATGAAGCACGTTAAAAGAATAGGATATATATATATATATATATATATATATATATATATATATATCTTTACTCTTTATCTCTCATATATATATCTATATATATATAAAGAAACAATTTAAAACCACTTAAGAACTAAACAGGAAAATTAAAAATTAAACAGTAGTTTACGTTTCGAGACTAGTACAACGTCTCCTCCTCAGAACTTAAATGGAAATAAAATTAATTTTGACAAAATAAATAATAAAATTAAAATATGAAATATAAAAAATGAAAGCAAATTAACAAATGGCAACATAAAATTACTTCACAATAAATTATTTGATGATAAATATTTAATTTTTTCAGATATGAAATTTCTTGTTATTAAGTCAAAATTAAAGAATCCTTCGGAAATATTAAAATTAGATTTAGTCGAAATGAAAAAAGATTCTAATAATTGATTTAGATTTTTATCCTTTGAATTAAACAAAAAAGTTGCACCTTCCCAATTAATGATGTGCTCATTCTGTGATTTATGTCTAAAAATGGCATTTTGGTCATTTCCCCTTCTAACCTCACCCTTATGTTGTTCTAATCGGACCTTCAGGGTCTTTAATGTTTCGCCGAAATATGAGTTATTACAAAATCCACAAGGAATTTTGTAAACTCCCCCAGTCTTTTCAAATTTAGTGGTTCTATTATTTATCAAAATTTGTGATAAGGTATCCGGAAAACTGAATACTATAGTGATGTCAAATAGGTGTTTAAACATAAATTTAATGTCAAGTAGTTGAGGTGAGAATGGGATGACTTTAACGTTATCATTTAGAAAAGGAATTTGTTCTCTTAATCCCAAATAGCTAGAATAAGCCTGTTTGTACTTCTTATGAATTAAAAATTTTGGATAGGCTAAGTTTCTAAATGTACGAAAGATAAAATCAACTTCTTGTTTCAAATATGGAGGATCACAATAATTGAATGATCTCAAAAACATGTTAAAAATAACATTATTTTTAATGTGAAGAGGATGAGAGGAAAAATAATGGAGCAATTGATTAGTATGTGTTGGCTTGCGATACACTTTAAAAGATAAAGAAGTTCCTGTTTGCATAATTAGAATGTCCAAAAAAGGAATGCATCCATCAACTTGTGTTTCGTAAGTAAATTTGATAGAAGGGGTTAAATTATTAATTTGAAGAAGGAAATCATTAATGGAAAAGGATGTAGGGACAACAGTAATGACATCGTCAACATATCTCTTCCATGAAACAACTTGAGAAAAGAGAGGGGCCTGTGGAAGGAATGTGCCTTCTGCCTTTTCCATAAGGAGAGGGCAGAAGATAAAACAAGAAAACCCACCCATACTACCCATACTTGCACCAAATATTTGTCGATAAAAGTTATTGTTAAAGGTAAAAACATTTTGAGACATACAAATACGTAGACAATTAATAAAATTGGGAATGGGTATAGGAATCATGTTAGGTAACAAAAATTCTGATAAAAATTCCAAAAGATGGGGAATTGGAACATTTGTAAACAAACTTGTAACATCAAAACTAGTTAAGCAATGATTAAAGGGAATAAATCTTCCTATTTTATCAATATAGTCCATGGCATTTTTTATATGAGTGGATACCTACCAAGGGAGAAAGAAAGGAGGCTAGCCACTTATTTAACTTGGAAAAAACATCATTTCTGGCCGATATAATGGGTCTAAGTGGGACACCATCCTTGTGCAGTTTAGGAATACCATACATATATGGTAATGATGGATTGGTGACTGATATGGAATTTTTTGAGTCCAGACTCCTTCCACAGGCCCCTCTCTTTTCTCAAGTTGTTTCATGGAAGAGATATGTTGACGATGTCATTACTGTTGTCCCTACATCCTTTTCCATTAATGATTTCCTTCTTCAAATTAATAATTTAACCCCTTCTATCAAATTTACTTACGAAACACAAGTTGATGGATGCATTCCTTTTTTGGACATTCTAATTATGCAAACAGGAACTTCTTTATCTTTTAAAGTGTATCGCAAGCCAACACATACTAATCAATTGCTCCATTATTTTTCCTCTCATCCTCTTCACATTAAAAATAATGTTATTTTTAACATGTTTTTGAGATCATTCAATTATTGTGATCCTCCATATTTGAAACAAGAAGTTGATTTTATCTTTCGTACATTTAGAAACTTAGCCTATCCAAAA